>ML291766.1:131581-144870 GCA_005239495.1 Nicotiana undulata
CATCCCCCCCCCTCTCTCCCTCCCTCTCTCTCCCCCCCCCCCCCCCCCGTTTTTCTTTCTCTTCTCATTTCTCAATTCCGTCATTCTTCTTCTTCTTCTAAATCCCCAATCTCATTTTCAGGTTAATTCACCATTGCAGCTAAGGTGCAAGCTACTTAGGCTTGAAATTCAATTGATTGTTGTAATTCACTTCCATTTGATTGTAATAGACAATTCTTAATTGAAGTCAATAAAAATACACTTTGGTTCGATTTCAGTTTCTATCTTCTAGTATATTAAAACTTTGTATTAGATCGGATTCCTAGCCCAATGACGATTACATAAACAAGAGCGAAAAGCACAGAAGAATCAGTTAAGAAATTAGACATACAACTTCAGAATTACATGGAAACTAATGATGCTAAATTGGAGGATTTGGCTAAGAAGATGGATCTTCTAATGGAGAAATTGATCCCCAATCAGGAAGGAATTCTGGAAAGTGCACCAGCTCTTCAATTGGATGCTTCTGGGAGTAGGATCCACAGAAATGACCAATTCGAGCAAGTTAGAGGTCAAAGGAGCAGTCACCATGGTAGGTTTGAGTTTCCTTTCTTCGATGGAGTTGATCCCTACTTGTGGCTAAGGAAGGGGGAGAGATACTTCCACTACAATCGAATCATCGATCCTGACGAGAAGCTGGAAGTATCTATCCTTCACTTAACAGGTAAGGCTGAGGCATGGTTCTTCTCATATCATGTTAGTAAAGATGTAATCAAATGGCATGAGTTTACTGAAGAAATTTGTAAAAGATTTGAAGGAGCTAGTAATAGTAAATTCAACCTAATTGGAGAATTTAAAAATGTGGAGCAAAAAGGGACAGTAGATGAATATTTGGAGAGGTTTGAAGACTTGAAGGCCTGGGTTTTGATAAGGAATCCCACTATTCTAGAAGATTTTTTCCTAGAATTATTTGTAGAAGGTCTCAAAGAAGATATAAGACACACAATTAAAATGCTTAATCCCTTCACCCTAAGTCAGACTGTGGATAAGGCTCGACATCAAGAGAGATTAATCCAAGCACGGAGTAGGAAGGAGAGAAACCAGTGGGGAAGGAGTAATATTCAGGGCCTAATCAGAGTAGTGGGGTAGTGGTTACGGGAGCTAACTCTTCAGGGGGAGGCCAGGGTAATAAGCTCTTTGAATTGAGGAGAGCCCAAGGGCTATGTTATAAATGTGGAGAGAAATATAATGTGGGACACCAGTGTAAACCTAAGCAGTTAAATGCTATATCTGCTTCAGTGAATCCAACTGAAGTAGAGCAGAGTGAAGAGGTAGAAGGGAAAGTTAGAGAACTGGGGAGATGCCAATGGAAGAAATAATGGATGAGGCCATTAGTCTGAATGCACTTTCAGGAAGTGAAGTTCCAAATACCATCAAGTTGAGGGCAGAAGAAAAGAGGAACAAGATTACTATCTTGTTGGATTCAAGGAGCACCCATAGTTTCCTAGATCTAGAGACTGCTAGGAAGATAGTGTGCCAAATTATTGAGGCAGTTCCTATGAGAGTGACTGTAGCAAATGGGAACCATATCATAAGCTTACATTCTTGTCCTAGATTCAAGTGGAGGATACAAGGAGTGGAGTTTGAGGATGTTGTAAGGCTTGTCAGATTGGGGGGAAATGATATGATATTGGGTGGTGATTGGACGAAGGGGCATAACCCTGTACTCTTGGATTTCATTGAGTACAAGGTTCAAGTGACACACAAAGGAAAGAGAGTGGAGCTTAAGGGTATTTACTGTCAAGGAGAATTGAAAAGTATGACAACAATGGGAGTGAAACAACTATTGAGGAAAGGACAAGCTATTTGGGCACATCTCTTCACACTTTCAACCCAAGAGATACCAATGTCAGAAGACTTACCTACAGAAATTGTTGAAGTTCTTGCAGATTTCAAGGATGTTTTTGCTGAGCCCAAATCCTTACCACCAAAAAGAGGTCATGATCATCACATTCCCCTGAAAAGCAATGTCAATCCAGTCAGCTTGAGGCCATACAGGTATAATTACTTTCAGAAGAATAAAATTGAAAAACAAGTTAATGAAATGTTGACTAGTGGTATAATACTACCAAGCCATTCTCCCTTCTCTTCCCCAGTATTATTGGTCAAAAAGAAAGATGGTAGTTGGAGATTTTGTATGGACTACAGGGAACTTAATAAACTAACAGTGAAGGATAAATGTCCTATTCCATTGGTAGATGACTTCATGGATGAATTAAGTGGTTCTTGTATCTATACTAAAATTGACCTTAGAGCTGGCTATCACCAAATTAGAATGAGTGATGAAGACATATACAAAACTGCTTTTAGGACACATTTGGGACACTATGAGTTTAGAGTCATTCCTTTTGGCTTGATTAATGCCCCTGCAACCTTCCAAAGTCTCATGAACCACATCTTTCAACCATTTCTCAAAAAATTTGTATTGGTTTTCTTTGATGATATTCTAGTCTATAGCCCTAACAACCATGTTTACATAGAACACCTTAGAAAGGTCCTAGAAATTTTGAGAAGAGAGCAACTTTATGCTAAACTATCTAAGTGTTCATTTGAGCAGAATATGGTGGAATACTTGGGTCACATCATTTCAGGGGAGGGTGTGGCTACTGATACTTCCAAAATTGAGGCTATGGTTAATTGGCCTAGACCAAAAACTATCAAAGACTTAAGGGGTTTCTTAGGGCTTACAGGATATTATAGGAGGTTTGTCAGGTCCTATGGAGTTATCAGCAAACCCTTGACTAATCTCCTTAAGAAGAACTCCTTCCAATGGTCAGAAGAAGCAGAGATGGCCTTCCAACAACTCAAGACAACCATGTCATCAGCCCCAGTGTTTGCCCTAGTTGATTTCACCAAGCCATTTATTAGGGAGACTGATGTTTGCTCAACTAGAATGGGAGCAGTATTATTACAAGAGCGCAGACCATTGGCATATATCAATAAGGCATTATCTCAGAACAATAGGGGACTATCAACCTATGAGAAAGAATATTTAGTTGTGCTGGCAACAGTGGATAGATGGAGACATTATTTGATGGGGGGTCACTTTATAATCAGGACAAATCATCAAAGCTTCAAATACTTACTGGAGCAAAAGATTACTACTTCTCTTCAGCAAAAAGGCCTCACCAAACTACTTGGACCAGACTATGAAGTTCAGTACAAGAAGGATACTGAAAATAGAGTGGTTGATGCCCTATCAAGAAGAGAAGAGGAAGAACCTATGTTGTGTGCCATTACTACTGCTGAACCTACATGGATACAAGAGGTAATTCAGAGTTATGATCATGACCCTGTGGCCCAACAGTTGCTGCTAGAGCTAATTGCAGACCCCTCAGGCAAACCTGGTTATACTCTTCAGCAGGGCATTATCAGACATGACCAAAAGGTATGGATAGGAAGAGGAGCTGGTATGAGAACTAAGATATTTGAAGCCCTTCATCAGTCTCCTCTTGGAGGTCATTCTGGGCAGTTGGGAACTTATAGAAGGATCAAAATGAGTTTTTATTGGCCTAATATAAAGACTGAAATCTCTAAGTGGGTGGCTGAATGTGATACATGTCAAAGGGTGAAGAGTGAAAATGTCCATTCCCCGGGATTATTACAGCCTCTTCCCATTCTATAAATGCCATGGCAAGATATTTCCATGGATTTCATAGAAGGATTACCTTCTTCTGAACATAAGGATGTGGTATTGGTAGTCATTGATAGGCTGAACAAATATGGGCATTTCTTAGCCTTAAAACATCCTTTTTCATCTAAGAAAGTAGTTGAATTGTTCTTACAAGATATCTACAGGCTACATGGACTTCCTAAGTCAATTGTGACCGACATGAATGCAGTATTCACCAGCCAATTCTGGCAGCAGCTGTGAACACCCAATTTTTGCCCCGCATGGAAATTACTCCTAAAAATAATCAAAAAATAACTTTTAATGAATTTTAGGAACTTTTCTTTATTTGGTTGCATTGTATTGGTAAAAAAAAGTTTCACATGTAAGGTGATTCTTGACAACTCAGCCGGCTACGTGGACCGAGGAAAACACGACAGTTGGATATGATTCTATAAAGAGGTACGGAACAAAGAGGTGTGGATCAATAAACCTACGGGCTAATCAGCCACGGGAAACTCAACCTGATTGAGACAGGGAAGAGACACGATCAGAATGAATCCAGACAGAGTTATGGGAAGATTCAGGGATCCTCAATTAATGACTCATACGTTATGTAACCTTCATGCAACAGTTACGGTTACCCTTTGTAACGCCTTAGTGTAATAATTAATCATTAATGGGCGATCATTGCAAGAAGTAGACGTTATATTAGGAAACTCCCTATATAAAGGAGGGGAATATAACATGTAAGGGACATCTGAACTTCGAATACAATACACTTTACTTTCTGAGCATCATATTATCTCCATTCATTAATTTTCTTTTACTGAATATTATTTCTTTGATTATCAGTAACTCGTGTTCATCCTAAAAGTAGCTTTGGTCAAAGAATCTAATTATTTGGTTAAACAAATTGGTTCCGTTACCGGAAATCTGATAATCTTTGTTTGCTTTTCAATCGATATCATCTAAACTATGTCGAACTCCAACGACAACAACCAGCAGAGGAATGGAACCCTAGTTCCATCACCTCAAGGAACCCCATGTGGTTCAAGGGAACAATCCCCAGAAAGATCTGATAACAACCGCAATAATAATGAGCAAACGGTAGAACAAGATCGAGTAAAGCAAATGATTGCAGAGTACGTGGAACAAGATTTGCAAGAATTTGCAAGGGAACTACCAATGGCACCACCTGCATCACTGATACCACCTCCAAATAATACTATCACTGTGGAAAATCCTCAGTCTGGGTTGGTAAACTCAGCAAGGGGTGACACTCCTAACGAATCTCTCGAAGCGAGACCAGGTATGACTAATAACTCTTAATTATAAAATTTACTGTTAACCATGCAGAAACAGATGAAGGAACAAAACGGTCGACTCGAGCAAATTCCTGGAGTACCACCCATTATCAAAGGCATTGATGTTGATAGATATTCTCAACAACCTTGGAAACCAAGCGCAGCGCCCTTGCCTATACCCAAGAAGTTTAAAATGCATGACGTTCCTAAGTATGATGGAACAACTGACCCACGCGACCATGTGACTGCTTTTACTAATCGAGTAAAGGGAAACTATTTAACAAAATAGGAGATTGAATCAGTCCTTGTCAAAAAATTCAAAGAAACACTTACCAAATGAGCCCTAACCTGGTATTCTCTTCTCCCTGAAAATTCTATTGATTCTTTTGCTGAGCTTGCAGATTCTTTCATAAAAGCACACTCTGGTGCACAAAAAGTCGAGAAAAGAATGGAGGATATATTTAAAATAAAGCAAGGAGACACGGAACTACTCCGTGAATTTGTAGACAGGTTCCAACGAGAAAGAATGCAATTACCCAGGGTGCCTGATAATTGGGCAGCCATGGCATTTGCAAGTAATCTAAATGACAAAAGCTCAGAAGCCACGAGGAGACTCAAAGAAAGTCTGAGAGAATTCCCAGCTACAATGTGGAATGATGTATATAACAGGTACAGTACTAAACTTCGAATAGAAGAAGACATCATTGCTCGTTCGAGAGATGAAGATCATTCCAGATCCAGACGTTCTAAATCAGATAGAAGAACAGGTAAAAATAGGTACGATCCTTACTTAGGACCAGCGGGATGCGAAACTCGTCCCAGGTTTGAAAATACTAGGTCAGACTATAGACCACCAAGCAGAGACGTGGGCTCATCCTCATCCAGATCCAGAAAGTATCGGGATGAACGACCTAGAGGTAATGCACGAATTGGGGATCATACATTTAATGTAAGTACTCCTGAACTTGTTTCAATATTAAGAAATATGGGAGACAAGGTTAAATGGCCCAAAGAAATGCGGTCAAACCCAAATAAAAGGAACCCAGATTTCTGGTGTAAAATCCATAATGATCATGGACACAAGACTGCAGATTGCAGATTTCTACAAGGTAAAATAGATCACTTATTGAAACATGGCTATTTAACAGAATTGTTTAGTGATATAGGTAAACAGGCATATATGAAGAACAAGCAGGATCCCCCGAAGCCTCCTTCTCCAAAAAGAACCGTCAACGTGATACATGGAGGAGAGGAAGTGAACGGAATAGTTTTCAAATTAGCCTCGAAGGCCATAATTACCCACGGAAAGCAGGTTCGAGAAAATCCAGATGAAGATGATATAACCTTTGACGATGCAGATTTTGGCGGGCTAATGCTTCCCCACAACGATTCTCTGGTAATATCCTTACTCATTCATGACACTAATGTTAAAAGAGTGTTGATTGATCCAGGTAGCTTAGTCAATATTATCTTGTTAAGAGTCGTGGAAGAAATGCTCATTGGAAATCAGGTGATCCCAAAGGCACGAGCCATATCAGGGTTTGATAACTCTACGGTGATAACCAAAGGAGAGATCGAACTTAGCACTTAGGCCGAAGGAGTAACTAAGAACACCAAATTCTAAGTCATTGATACTGACATGGCTTATAACGTGATTATGGGAAGGCCCTGGATCCACGACATGAAAGCAGTGCCATCCACTTTACACCCGGTAATTAAATTTTCCTTAGAATGGGGAATCAGACAAATTAGAGGTGATCAACAGACCTCCAGAAATATAAATTCTGTGGCGTTGTATAACAAAAAAGATACGGAAAAATCGGAAGATGGAGAAATCTTCCAAACAGATGTCACCAGTCAAACAGGTACAAAAGAAGTGAATGTTCAAACAGGTACGGGAGGAGATACCCATGAGAAGGTGAATCCAATCACCACGGAAGATGCGTTGGATCATACAGATGTAGATTCCAGAACGCACGTCATTCATGAACCGGAGGAAGACGAACACATCAAAACAACTACGGAAGAGCTCGAAGTTGTTCTGTTGTTTAGACAAAAACCCGAACAGAAGGTTTATGTAGGCACGAGGCTAAGCCCCGGTCAAAAAGGTAAGTTAATTGATTATTTAAAGTGTAACGCAGATTGCTTTGCGTGGTCCCACTCAGATATGACAGGTATTCCACCAGAAGTGATGACTCATAAACTAAATGAAGATCCATCATTCGTACCTGTTAAGCAGAAGAAAAGAAAGCAAAGACTATTCAAGAACCAAGTGATTGACGAAGAGGTACAAAAACTCTTGAAAATTGGTTCGATACGTGAGGTAACGTACCCTAACTGGTTAGCTAACATTGTGGTAGTACCAAAAAAGAATGGTAAATGGAGGGTATGCGTAGATTATACTGATTTAAATAAAGCATGCCCCAAAGATTCATTCCCATTACCATATATAGATCAAATGATTGATACCACCGCAGGTCATGAATTATTAAGCTTTCTAGATGCATATTCTGGTTATAATCAGATTAAAATGGATCCCTCAGACGAGGAAAAAACCTCCTTCATTACGAACAGGGGAACTTATTGTTATAAAGTCATGCCTTTTGGCTTAAAAAACATTGGAGCCACCTATCAAAGGCTAGTGACTAAGATGTTCCAGGAACATCTGGGAAAAATGATGGAAGTTTACATTGATGACATGCTGGTAAAGTCAACACGGGCGGAAGACCATTTCCAGCACCTTTCTATTACTTTTGACATTTTACGCAGGTATAATATGAAGTTGAATCCATAAAAATGCGCTTTTGGTGTACAATCAAGTAAATTCTTGGGTTTCCTTGTATCAAACAGGGGAATAGAGGTAAATCCCGCTCAAATTAAAGCTATAGAAGAAATACCTGATATACTAACAAATAAAAAAAAAGTTCAAAGACTAACCGGAAGAATAGCATCTTTGGGAAGATTTATTTCCAGGTCTTCCGAAAAAAGTTTTAAATTCTTTTCAGTCCTCAAAAAGCAGAATCAGTTCGAATGGACTGAAGAATGTCAACAGGCCCTCAAGAATCTAAAGGCTTATTTATCAAAACCTCCGCTGCTATCAAAGCCAAAGGAAGGGGAGAGATTGTACATCTACCTAGATGTCTCAGAAATTGCTGTAAGTGCAGTATTGGTAAGAGAAGATAAAGGTAAACAATCTCCTATTTATTATGTAAGTAAAACTTTACTAGATGCTGAAACCAGATATCCACATCTAGAAAAGTTAGCCTTAGCTTTAATAATGGCATCTAGAAAATTACGACCATATTTTCAATGCCATCCAATCACTGTTGTGACTTCATATCCTCTAAGAAATATTTTGCATAAGTAAGAACTGTCAGGAAGATTAGCCAAGTGGGCCATCGAATTAAGTGAGCATGAAATAATATATCAGCCTAGGACTGTAATTAAGTCTCAAATTTTAGCTGATTTTGTCGCCGGCTTTAGTAGTAGCATTGTCCCTGAAGTGGAAAAAGAGTTACAACTCTTCAACGGTGCTAATCCGGGTCTGTGGACCCTATTTACAGATGGCTCTTCCAATGTAAAAGGCACCGACTTAGGCATAGTCCTAATATCACCCACGGGTGAGAAGACACGACAGGCTATTAAATGTTATCTTATAACTAACAATGAAGTAGAGTACAAAGCTGTCATTGCAGGACTAGAACTCTCAATCGAGCAAATCGTAATCAACAGCGACTCCCAACTGGTAGTAAATCAGATGCAGGGGACTTACATCGCTCGAGAGACTCGGATGCAATAGTATCTGGAAAAGGCACGAGAGCTCGTAAGACAATTCAAGACATGTAAGGTAATACAAATACCTAGAGAGGAAAATACAGAGGCAGATGCATTAGCTAACCTCGCAGCAGTCACGGAAGTAATAAACAAAGACAATGCCATTGTCGTTCATCTATTCCATTCAGCGATCGACCAGGACAGAAATGAGGTAACTTTCAACAATTTAACCTGGGATTGGAGAAACGAAATTCTTAATTTTTTGCAGAATGGCACCGTACCTGAAGATAAGAAAACAACTCAAGCACTTCGCCGCAAAGCTGCACGGTACTGCCTCATTCGCAATTCATTATATCGCAAGATGTTCGGAGGACCCCTAGCTAAATGCCTCGGACCTAATCAAATGGAGTTTGTGATGAAAGAAGTCCATGAAGGACACTGTGGAAATCATTCGGGAGCGATATCCTTGGTAAAAACCCTAATCAGAGCTGGGTACTATTGGCCTAAGATGGAAGAAGATGCCGAGAACTTTGTATCCAAATGCGACAGGTGCCAAAGGTTCGCCAATAACATGCATCGACCAGCGGAATTGTTACATCAAATTATATCCCCATGGCCCTTCATGAAATGGGGTATGGACATAGTGGAACCTCTTCTTGCAGCTGAAGGACATGTACGGTTTCTACTAGTACTTACCGATTATTTCACAAAATGGGTAGAGGCAGAAGCATTCAAACAAGTGCGAGAAAAGGAAGTTAAGAGCTTCTTATGGCGAAACATAATATGCCGCTTTGGGATACCGAAGAAGATCGTGTGTGATAATGGCCCACAATTCATAGGCTCTCAAATCACAGAATTCTTCGAAAGCTGGCAAATTAAATGGATCACTTCAACGCCGTATCACCCCGTGGCTAATGGTCAAGTTGAGTCAACAAATAAAATCATCATCAACAATATAAAGAAGCGTCTATATAAAGCCAAAGGAAATTGGCTTGATGAGTTACCAGCGGTATTATGGGCATATAGAACAACTTCAAAAACAGCCACGGGAGAAACTCCCTTCGCACTTGTCTATGTCTCAGAAGCTTTAATACCCGTGGAGATTGGCGAACCAAGCATAAGGTTTATAACAGCCACGGAGGAGGCAAACGATGAGAAATTAAGGACTAATATGGACCTGCTCGAACCACGAAGGGAAGAAGCATTAATATGGATGGCAGCTCAAAAACAAATCATAGAGAGTTATTTCAACCGTAAAAATCATCTCAGATACTTCAAGATTGGGGACTTCGTCCTCAAAAAAGTCTTTCAATCAACGAAAGAAGCAGGCGCAGGAAAGCTAAGTCCAAATTGGGAAGGACCCTACAAAGTCCGAGGCATAGCTGGGAAGGGCGCCTACGAGCTGGAAGCTATGGACGGCAGAATCCTACCGACAATCTGGAATGCCATCCACTTGAAGAAGTGCTACTTCTAAGGAAAAGAAGTACCCCCAGTCAGGTATCGCACGTTTGATTTTATTTTGAACATTTAAAATCTTACTAACTTTTTTAGATGATAGGAATAAAGCTAACCAATCACCAGATGATGATATTAGACCTGCAAAGACACGAGGAAATAACTAAATTCCCGGCCTAGGGTTACACTTTCTGATGGATGTTTTAAAGGGTTAAGCAGTCATCATCTAAAAATTATATACCTTCGAGTCTCGCATGTTTTTCCTTTTCAGGAAAAGGACCACAAGGAAGGAATAGTGAAGTGCTCGAGATTTCATTATTCAAAGCTCAAACACTTGGGGGACTATATAGTATGGAAAGCTAAGACGAAGCGAAGAAGACTATCAAAAAGTCAAAGCTCGAGCCTGAAGATCCATCTACCCAATAAGTCAAGTGATACGAGCAAAATTGAAAGAGCCGAAGACTCAAATACAAAGCCTAATTCAAAAAAAATTCGAACATGTTCAGGTTGAAAGGCAAAATGTTAGCCACGAGGAAGAAATGCACATCTTTGTACTTATTCAAAATTGTTGTAACAAAAAAAAGTTAGGGGTAAAAGATCATCATCATTGTACTCGTTCAAAAACTGTTGTGATTAAAAACAGTTACGAAATCTTTGTACTCATATAGAAAACTGTTATAAAATAAAACAGTTACGGATGAAAGATCAAAATCCTTGTATTTGTTCAGAAAACTGTTATCAAATAAAACAGTTACGGATGAAAAAGCATTTCCCTCGTACTTATTAAAAATTGTTGTCAACAAAAACAGTTACGGGTAAAAACCCCAATCTTTATAAAAACTGTTACTAATGAAAAACAGTTGTTCTCTTGTATTAATTCGAAAAAACTGTTACCTATGAAAAACAGTTACGAAATACAAGTGTATATCAAATCTGTTAAATGAAAACAGTTGCAACATGAGTTATAGACGATAATCAAAACACATGTAAAATGTCGTGGAAGTTCAAACAAAAAACTTTCCTCGGAAACATTCTTAAACATGTGAAAAAATTCCTATCACTCTATTCCATTATTACACCATTATGAAGTTGAGACGTCTTCTTCATTAAGTGTCAATCAAAAAGGGCCCTCTTTCATAAACAAAGCCTACTACAAAAAAGGCTCACATTTTATATACAACACCGTGCCTACTATGAAAAGGTACGAGTGATTTCAGCATCTTCATGCAAAAATTCAGAGGTAAAACAAAAACCTCAAAAATCAAAACATGCAAAAGACGTAAGAGTGAAACAGAAGCTCAAAGTAAAAAGTCATAACTTGCATATATAAAAAGAGCGGCTAAGTAAGAACTAAGTACTAACTAGTACTTAGCCGCATATAATTTATACATTAAGGTGCCCTTAATTTGTCAGTTGGAGACTTTAAAAAGATCCAAATTTACCCCCGATGGAGATGGGGGTAACCACCAATCAAATAAAAAAAAAGGTGAACCAAACATCTTAATCTTCTTGAGGAGGAGGATTGACTTCTTCACCGGCAGGAGGAACGGGAGCAACTTGGGACGAAGAGGCATGAGCAGAAGGAGTCTCACCATCGGGTGAAGAGAGGTTATGACCTTGTTGAGCCTTCTCCATGGCCTCCTTAGTTTTAGCTATTTCAGCACTAAGGTCGAAACCCTCTTGACTCATTTCCGTCAATGTGTCAAGGCGAGAATTCATGTACGCCCAACTAACATCGACAGCAGCCGCCTCTTCGAGATCTTCATAATTTCTCGCCCATACTTGAAGCTCAGATCTTAGCCCGTCCTTCTCCGCTTCAGCGGCTTCATGGGCAGCCCTCAAAGGTACAATCAACTCCTCTAGAGATTGAACTCTGTCTAAAGCATTACGAAGATCCTCCTTAGTCCGGGTGAGTGACTGCACAAGCTCGCCTGAGTATTCCTCTTTCTGCCCCAGCAAGTCTTTTAAGTTCCTAATTTCTTCTGAGGCACGTGACAACTGCTCAGCAAATGAAGATTCGAGAATGCTCTTGTCCTTATCAGCTTGATTGGAAGAAGCTTTCTCCACTGCCAGTTTCGCCGCGATAATTCTCATCTGCCGCTTCAAGGTACTCTTTTCTTCTTCTAAGGCATCCATGTCAATCCTTAAACTGTCATACTGTCCCTTCCAATTATCAACATTAGCCCGCAACTCTTTTATCTCCTGATCAGTATTTGAAATCCTCTTCATGAGCTCGATGCCTGTAAGATTGATCTACAAAAAATAAACCAATTAGATATGATAAATTTCATGTACGGAAATGAAATGAGATAAACTGCACCATACCTTCAAAGAGGTATGCACAACTTCATTGGCCCATGTAAGGGCACTATGGCTAGCTAGCTTGGACCTCTCCGTGGGGCCTATCAAAGGCTTAAGCCACACTTCAGGCTCGCCAATTTTCTTGAAGAGACTTCCCTCAGCCGGAACCTCTATTAGGACTTTCCGCATCCAGACCCTACTTCCCTAACGGAAGGCACGGAAGCAGGCAGAGGTGAAGATGCAGCAGGCACGGAGGATTGAGGAGTCGGGGAAGCCACGGGCAAAGCAACTAGGGGCAGATAAAGTACTAGGGGCAGATGAAGTAGTTTCTCTAAAAGAAGCAGGAAAGACATCCAAGGGAACTTCATCAATAGCCGGGCCAAAGCCTTCGCGGAACAGGTGATCCACAGATTCATGTACATGAGGGAGTGAAGTGTCTTCAGAAGTAGAGGGTCTGACTTCAGGCACAGCCACGGGTGTAGACTCATCGTCCGAAATCACCCTCCTTCTTCGTGACCTGTGCACCAAAGTGCCTTCTCCTTTTTCTTCTTCTTCTTCTTCTAAAGATCGAGACTCACCAACCTTCCTCTTCGAGGAAGAAGAACCTGCAATAATCTCTTGGGCCTGAGTCAAAGACATCTTCGGAATGGACGCAGCAGACACCCCACGAGCAGAAAATCCTGTCAAAAGGGAAAAAGTTAAACGATAAAGAAAAACTAGGCTCGAGTAAGGAAGGAAGTGGAAACAAAAGCTTCACTTACCGTGGGTCTTTACTTGCCAACCGTACTTCCCAGAGAAGTACT
>MDKH01057542.1:0-38288 GCA_005239495.1 Nicotiana undulata
TATATATATATATATAACTTAGGCTAACAAGGCTGCAACAACAATCTAACAGCTATCCAGAAGGCCGATAGGGCCATACAAAAATAACATATATGCAATGACCGCTAGTCTGCAAGCCTCTAAGAGTGTAAGACAATCTCAACAGGCCAGGACAAGGCCCCCGACGTACCCAAAACTACACATATACACCTGTAGTAGTACCTATGGACTAAAAATCAGCAACTCCAAAGAAGTGGAGTGCGACACCCAACGCTGATCCCGGGGGTCCTACTGAGGAGGCACGCCTCCCTAACTTTTCCGAACCCGTGGGCATGAACACATCGCATAAAAAGGCATCAGTACGAAATATGTACTGAATATTTAGGGCGACAAGTATAACATGAAAAATGTAATTAACAAGAGAAGAGATATAGAGACAACCTAAATTCTGAAACTAGCCTCGATAGGAAACTAAAATTCAACATGAATATAAATGTATGCTCGTGGAATCGTCGCTCACTATCGCTACTTATAATACATCACATTATATAATAATAAATCCCTCTGTGGGGCTATAATATCTATTACATACCCAGCCATAATAAAGGCTCGGTAGAATCGTACCCGGCCACGTGAAGCTCGGTAATCCCAACTGATCGGTGGTTACACAATTGGTGTCATACTGGCCGACTATAGTGCGGCTCGGTAATGAAAGTAAATACATACATATATAAGTGCAATGCGAAACTAACTTTAAAAGACGTATTCTAAGAAGAGTCGAAGTGGCCTATCATCATTATTCCCCGGCTATAATGGTTGTCGCTAAAGTATTTAATTTTCAACTACGAGCCAACAAGTACTAAGAACATGAGAGTTATGTGTTATGAGTACCTTTGACGTAAGTGTTACTTTTCAGCGAATATTATTCATGATTTATATGAACGTCGAAAGGAGAACGAGTAAAAAGGCTCTAGTTTTTTTTAAGCAAAGAACAAGGAAAACCGAGAATTCATAGATATTCTTTGAAGTAAGCAATCTATGAGAAAGGATCAGGTCTAATCATCTTTATGAGTTGAAGGTGAAATAACTCGAATCCGACGAAACAATTCAATAAACGTTTGTTCGAATTCTAGTCATGCTGAAAAGTATAGCGAAAGCCCTACATACCTTGTCGATGGAGTTATATATGGTTTTCGAGACCTCCAAAGCCTTAGGAATGCTTTCCTACATAATACAAATTCAATATCAAATTCAAGCTCATATCTTATATAATTCTTCATTTAGACATTTAATCGAACAACTTGCGGGCATGAATTTGTAGACTCTTTTGTGGTTTAATTTCCCCGCAACACACTACCAAATTTTACTTTAATACATCTCTTCATCGACACGATTCCATCCATGTCTTCACAGATTCAAACAACACAATAAAACCATATAGAACAGCCCCAACAATCAAGTCATATTAAGAGAGGTTTCTTAAAAAGATCAAGAACATTTCTATAGAGGTTTAAACTATTTCTTAGGAATTCTTATGGTAGAAGTTTACAAAGATCAAAGAGGAAGTTAAATCAAACCTTATGTGACCAGAACTAATTTAAATTCGAGATTACTTCAAGGCGAAGTCTTCCTACGAAAAGTGAAACACGAAAGAATTCAAGATTTCTAAGTTACCATGGTGTTGACTAAATTGCTGTTATGATTGGCTAGATGGATGGGAGGAGTTTGAGAGGAATTCCCAGGTTTTACGTTCTGTTTTGGAGAGGATAAAACGCAGGGGCTCTGTTTTAAATTGACTTAAATAAAAAAAACTTTTAACTAAAACCGACTAAGCACATTGCTCCCGTAGCAGTGTGCACCCCCGTACGAAAATGTTAATATCTCTCTCCTCCAAAGTCGTATTAACGAACGGTTTGTTGCGTTGGAAACTAGACTCATAGACCTTCGATTCAGTGGGTAGAACACACTATAACTCCTAGTATATTGAGAGAAAAGCTCATCAACATTTTATCCAAATTTCAGTGAAATTTAAAACCCGTAACTTGCGGCGATCTTTGTTGACTTTGTAATCACAACTCGAATGACTTCCAATCTTAACGTATAACTATCGCATCATTTAAATATCTCATAGAAATTATCTTCCTATCGAATTAGCCCCTTTACGGCATGATAACGCCGAATACACAAGGTGTAACATGAGCATGGCGAAGTAGTGTCTATTGTTCATTATGTCATTTCTTAAGGGCCCAAAAATGTTTAGGTGATTCATAGCCCGTCGCCCTAATTCATGAAGAGGGCGTGGATATTAGCACACGAAAAATCGAAAAAATGTCCTGAATTCCTGTGTTATGACTCGAAAATGCTAAAAATAAGGAATAGGCATGAGGATGTAATGATTACTATTCATTATGTCATTTCTTAAGGGCCCAAATTTTTTTAGGTGATTTGGAGCCCGTCGCTCGAATTCATGAAGACGACATGAACATTAGCACACGAAAAATCGGAAAACATCACGAATTCCTATTTTATGCCCCAAAAAATATGAGGAATGAGCATGGCAAAGTAAAGACTATTGCTCATTATGTCAATTCTAAAAGGCTCCCAAAATTTTAGGCGATTCAGATCCCGTCGCCGTAATTCATGGAGATGGCGTGGACATTAGGACATGAAAAATCGAAAAACGTCTTCAATTACTGTTTATGGCCCTAAAATTCAAAAAGCACGAGGAACAATCATGGCAAAGCAATGACTATTTCTGTCGTTCTGGAGAGCCAACAAAATTTGAGGCGATTTAGAGCCTGTTGACCGAATTCATGAAGATGGCATGACCGTTAGGGAAGCTTATCACACGTATCGGGCGGTTATTTACTCTTAACGGTTCGGCTTATCGATTATCGATTTTTAAATATACTAATTCGCCAGCCACCCGATAAGATATCGGACGAATTGGTATCAATTTAGCTATTATCGGACGATTTATCAACCTAGTTGAATATGTATTACAAAAGCCTATTTTGGTCCTTTGTATTACATTGTTACTAGTAAATACCAGCAAAAAGTCAGTTTACTTTGTATGTATTCCCACAGTTTTTCACTGTTACCTTCAATGGTCGTAAAACGCAAGTCACTGCTTGTTACTATATTCTTTTTGCCAACAATCCGGTCCATCTGGTAGAATTAGGATCCCATTTACCCATATATTTATAACATGCAACGAAGGAGATTGTTGGCATGTTATAGGTTTGAGCAAACAAAAAAAATCGGAAATTCTTCAACAGTGGATAACTTTGACTTAGGGTCTTCACACTTATATAGTAGTATGATATATATATATTTACTAAGAATAAGTGTAATGGCACAACATGTTGTTTTAAGTTGGCAAAATACATAAGTACCTACCTGACTTATGGCCCAAATCCCCCTTACACACTTTCTGTGGACGATAATAATATTACACACGCAACATTTTTAAAGTGTATCTAGTACACACCATAGTTGACTCGCGTGTTTACACACAAAAGAAGTGCGTGGAATTTAATTTTTTGTTACCAAATTATTTATTAAAGTGCCACGTGTTCAAATTTTATTTAATTGGGTCACAACCCCTTTGTCCCCAACCCTGCTTATTGATCTTGTTTCCACAATAAACCCACATTCAAATTAAACAGTCTAGCAGATCCAAGTAGAAATAAAAGAGTATATGCCAAGAATCATACTCTTTGTTTCTCATTTCCGAGTTAGTTTGATCATGACAATTGACCATCTTAAATTTACTTATTTAGTTAGGAGTATGTTATTTATTTGAATGACTTTATTGGATTGGCTCCTTTGTCTTTGTGGAATCTCCACACATGTAGCATCAGGGGCGGAGCCAGAGAGTTGAGTGCGAGTTCGGCCGAACTCAATAGTTTTGATTCGAATCATGTATTTGTCTTTAAAAAATTCATTAAATATGTATAAATTATTAATTTAGAACCCTACTTAAAAAAATTAAAATCTTGAATTCATAAACTTAAAATTCTAGCTCCGCTTATGTGTAGCATTAGTGACCAAAAGTCATGTGTTACCTGCCATGCACAATTCATGATATTCCTTTTCTGCCAGGAAAATGACTTACACTAAAATCAGTCAGCTCTTAGAATTTGATTTTTCTTTTTATTATATGCCCAAAAAATGTTCAAGAAAAATAATTTCTTCAAAAAGGAAATGAAAAAATAAATTAGATAATTAATATGCCTCCACTGAATTCAATTAGTGTTCATTGCTGAAAAATCGCTCGCTATCTGACTAGAAAAGATGGTCTCTCCCAGTCAGAGGCGGGTCCAGGATTAATTTTATGGGTCCAAACCCATTTTATTTTTTATGTTATGGGTTTATAACTATTATTACTTGCAATTTTAATGAATTTTTATAGATAAATTTATACTTCGTATATTAAAAATATTGGGTTCAGATCACCCCGGTGCTGATCCGTACACACGTTTCACGTTTCTTACCTATATATAAAACAGAATGAAGGCAAATTGACATGAAAGCGGCAACAAAAAGATTGTGAAGGTACACAGCTTAAATAACTAACCCTATATAGTTAATTAGTAAGAAGTACTCAACAACAACACAGTCGATCTATATTCAGCTATCAAAATGTTCATTACTAGGATTTGCTATGCTAAGTGGAATTTGTGTTATATACTTGAGAGTGAAAAATTCAAGAAATTTCAAATAGGTGTTGAATTGATTTCATATTTTAGCGCGTGTACATACTTTAGCATTCTATTGATCTACACGTTGGAACTTATTCCGACGTGTGTGAGGAACTCAGCTGTGGCTAGTGGTGGCAAACGATCTTCTACGCATGCTTTGTAATTAAAATCTGCGTGAGTTTTTACTCGTTTGTTGATATTAAAGTCTTCATGACTTTCTACTCATTTGTCGGAAATTAAAGTCTGAGTGACTATATACTCATTTTGGAGATTAAAAATCTTAGTGATTTTTTACTCTAATTTATTATTCGGTTTGAAGATTAAAAACTTCATCGATTATTAAATTTGATCGTGTCACATATTATTCGGTTTGAAGATTAAAAAATTCACTGTTTATAATTCTGATTATGTCATATTGGCTTGAATATTAAAAATTTCACCATTTTGTGATGACCAAAAGGTCATCCCGTGTAATTTTAACTAAATCTGTGTTCCGAGGCCCTGAAAGCCTCCGTTTATCTCATCTCGATGTGCGTGCGCAGTCCGGGCGCATAGCCGGGAAGCCTTTATGTGGAAAAATTGGTAAAATGTGGAATTTATGATAATTATTTGAATAAAGTTGTCTTTGGTCAATATTTTTGGTAAACGGACCCAGACCCGTGATTCCACGATCCCGGAGAGTCCGTAGAAAAATATGGGACTTGGGCGTATGTCCGGAATCGAATTCCGAGGTCTCAAGTCCGAGAAATAAATTTTTAAAGAAAATTGTTTTCTGAAAAATATAAAGGTTTTTGAAAATGAGATTTGATGTGAAACCTGAGTTACCGGGCCCGTATTATGGTTCCGGAGCTCGAAACAGTTTCAATGTATGTTATATGAGTTACCTGTGAAATTTGGTAAGAAACGGATTCAGTTTGAGGTGATTCGGACTAAAAATGGAAAATTTGAAAGTTAATGAAGTTTTGAGAATTTCTATAGATTTTGAGGTTTAATTCGATGTTTACAATGTTATTTTGGTGTTTTGATTACTCGAATAAGTCCGTAGGATGTTTATGAGGTTGTGTGTATATTTAGTTTTGAGCCCTGAGGGCTCGGGTGAGTTTCGGATAGGCGTCGAGGTGTTTCTTACGCTAAAAATCTGGTGTCTTGTTGCTGTTCTGGTGTCATGTGACTTACCCTTCGCGATCGCGGTGCAATTCACGCGATCACGATGTTCAAGTGGCTGGGGGTGGGGAAATAACCCTACGCGAACGCAGGGCCCAAGATGCGATCGCGAAGACTGGGGGTATTGTTCTACGCGACCGCAAGGGGCCACATGCGATCGCATAGCTTTAAAGGGATCTGGGGGCTGGGTAGTTCTTCACTCTACGCGAACACGGTCGCTTGGTCGCTATCGCGAGACTCATTGTCCATTACTCTCCGCGATCGCACTCATTTCTTTGCGATTGCAGTTGCCTAGGTCCAGTACTCTCCGCGATCGCAGGAGACCTGTCGCAATCGCGAAGGCCAATTTCGCCCAGTTATTAAAAAGTCCAAAAATCAGAATGTTCATTACAGGATTTTACAAAACTTCACAACCCCCTTCTTCTCCAAACCCCATAGGCGACCCTTGAAGAATTCTTCCACCATAACCTCTTAGGTGAGTGTTTCTAACATTGTTTTCTTCCATTTTTCATCAATATCTATTAGATTCTAGGCCTAAAAACATGAAATCAAAGGTAGAAATTGAGGAATTGGGTAGAGTTAGGGCTTTTTGAATTTTTTGAAATTTGACCTCGTTTTGGGGTCGAATTTCAAAACAAATTTTATATTCGGGCTCGTGGGGAAATGGGTGATCGTGTTTTGGTCCGAACCTCGTGTTTTGACCAAGCGGGCCCGAGGTCGAATTTTGAAATTTTTTGAAGAATGTTGGGAGATCTATAATTAGGCTTTGGAATTGAATTGTTGAGTAATTATTGATGTTATTGAGTCAATTGTATCTAGATACGATTGTTTCAGAGTCGGATTCGAGAGGAAAAGCGGTGCTAGAGGCTTTATTTGCATTCTTGGAGCCGAGGTAAGTGTCTGGCCTAACCTTAGCTTGAGGGAATAGGTATAGAGTCTTATTTGCTATGTGTTAATCCATGTCCAACGTATAGGTAAGGTGACTGGTACCTATAGGTTGTGGTCGAGCATGCCCGTGAGACGAACTTGATGATTCATATAGTATTCTTTGATATTCTCTGTGTAATGAATTAATTGTCATCCTGGAAGTGATACGTTGAGGGTATTTCATGATGTAGACTGTTATTGATTATTCTTCCAGTTGAGGATCATTTGTTAAAATTATACCTCTGAGTGAGATTGGTTATAGCTGAGTCCCTTACCGGGACGGTTGAATACTTGTTGATTATTTCTGTACATTTGAAGTTTCTTATTATTGTCTTTCCTGTCAATTGTTGCTTTTACATATGTTATGCACGAGGGGACATTCCGTGCCGAGTGATTGTGAGGTTATGCACGAGATGACATTTCGTGCCGAGTGATTATTTATTATTTATGCACGAGGGGACATTCCGTCCCGAGTGATTGTTATTTATGCACGAGGGGACATTCCGTGCCAAGTGATTGTGAGGTTATGCATGAGGGGACATTCCGTGCTGGGTGATTATTATCTATGCATGAGGGGACATTCCGTGCTGAGTGTTTGTGAGGTTATAGCACGATGGGACATGCCGTGCCGTTTCTGTTTATTTACTTATTCAGAGCTGTTAATTCATGCTGTTACTCATACACTTCAACTGTTCCTTGTTCCTTGTTCCGTTGTTTCAGTTAGTTGTTGACTTTATCCCCAGCGTGCACCCCCTTGTTGTATTTACTTGCTTATTTCCTGTCATTATTTCCTGTTACATTATTGAATTGCACAGGTGTTATTTGTTGTCGTGTCCTAGCCTCGTCACTACTTTGCCGAGGTTAGGCTCGGCACTTACTCAGTACATGGGGTCGGTTGTACTGATGCTACACCTGTACTTCTTTATGTTGTGCAGATTATAGCACCGGACCCAGTGGACAGTGATTCAGGGAGTAGCCTTCAGTCCACGACGACACTGAGGTAGTCCTGCAGGCGTCCGCAGGCCTTGGCGTCTCCTCTTATCCTTTCTGTCATTTTCTGTCTTATCCTGTAATTCCAAGACAGTTGTATTCACTTATTTCAGACCATTGTATTTAGTGAAATCTTTGATTGTTCGTGAGATTGTGATACCGATTTCTAGGGTGTAATTGAGGAAGTTTTATGAGGTTTATCGTTAAAGTTCTTGAAATTATTAGTCTTCCGCATTCTGTAATTATATTTGCTCTAGTCATTGTTGTTATTTCAATCGTAAACAAGTAAACTTAATTAAACGTTGGCTTGTCTAGCGAGTTCAACGTTAGACGCCATCACGGCCTGAAGGTGGGAATTTCGGGTCGTGACACATTTATTCTGGCTCTGTCGTGACACAAACAACAATTCTTGTGGTTGGCTCTACAACGTAATAGGGGCGGCAAACATGAATCTCCTTTTGAAGAAATATGTTTGAAATAATGGAATTATTTACCAAACGACCGCTCCTTAGTCACCGCAATCTAATGGAATTGCGGAAAGAAAGAATAGAGTGACAAAGGAGACGATGAATGCCTAGTTGATAAGTTCTGGTTTACCCAAAACTTGTAGGGGGAAGCTATGCTTGCAGCTAACTGAATACTCCTTCGCGTTATGAAAGGATGAAAATCCAACTTGAAATATTTTCAAGTGTGAGGGGTATTTGGGTAAAGTGTAAATTTCTAAACCCAAAAGGGTGAAGATTGGACCGAAAACGGTTGATTGCGTTTTCATAGGATATGCAATAAATAGTAAAGCATATCATTTTCTAGTTCATAAATCAGAAAATCCTGACATTCATATTAATACGGTAATCGAATCAGATAATGCTGAACTTTTTGAGAATATTTATATGTATAAAAAAAGGAATTTGGGTCGTCTACTGAAATATCTAAACGACCTCGGGAAGAAGCAAAAGGAAGTACACCTAATGAGGTGAATCCAAGACGTAGTAAACGTCAAAAGACAACTACTTCCTTTGGACAAGATTTTCTGACATACTTGTTAGAAAATGAGCTTCAAACTTTGGAAGAAAGTTATGTTTTCCTCGGAAAGAAGCAGTCAATAGTGAGTCAGAATCCATATTAAGTAATCTTACTTGGGAAATGGTTGATCTTCCTCCAGGAAATAAACCTTGGGTTCTAAGTAGATTTTCAAAAAGAAAATTAAAGTGATGGTACTATTGACAAATATAATGCAAGATTGATTTCCAAAGGACAAAGACAACGAGAAGGTCTTGATTATTTTACACATACTCATCGGTAACGAGAATTACATCTATTCGGATGGTAATAACATTAACCGCCGAGTATGATCTTGAAATCCATCAAATGAATGTGAAAACATCCTTCTTAAATAAAGATTTGGAGGAAGAAGTTTATATGGAACAACCTGAAGGGTTCGTGGTTCCTGGAAAAGAAAGAAGGTGTGTCGACTTGTTAAGTCACTTTACGGACTAAAAACAAGCATCCATACAATGACATGAGAAATTTGACCAATTAATATTGCCATGTGGATGATATGTGGATAACGAACAATGAAAAGGCACAAATGTGGGGGCATTTAGCTTATGCATGACAAAAGCCAATTTTAGACATGATGTCTATATTCCCACAAATAGTGAAAATCAATATGATAGTCGATAAACTCATTATTTATTCAGTCTTAGTGAAGACTAGTTGAGTGAAACTACCAATTCGGAAATTGGTTCCTTTCCTTTCTTGAAAGGTTGTTTATTTCTTGAAAATTTATATTGGTTAGCTCATTTATGAAAGATGTCACTTTGAAGGTTGCGACTTTTCATAAAAAATGCGTTTATATGTTTTGTATAAACATGACCGTTCATGAACGAACGTTTTAGTACGTTAGTCTATAATGAGGTGAACCAACAGATGAACATGAACAAAATCCATTGCAAGTTGGATTTGTTTCATGAATAAAAGTGCTATAATATGCATACTATATAGACGTATGAATAAATATCATACAATTGCTTGAAAATGGCGGAAGTGATTGCGAAATGTGTTTTATATTAAAAGGTTGTGGCCACAACTGATACCAATCATTCCATCTGTTGTTATACTATACTATTACTACATCAAATGTAGTCAATAATATGATATGCAGTTGAAAGCCGAGACGTATTAGTCTACGACATAAGAAAGTTTGCATTGAACTTTCATGACAATGAAATGAGTTTTGAAGTATTTGAAATATACTCCAAATTATGCTTTGCACTACAATAAGTATCCCGTGACAATAGAGTGGTATAGTGATTCAAATTAGATCACTGGTTCAACTGATTCTAAACAGTCGGTGGAGGAGCGATGTCTTGGAAATCGTCCAAACAAATGTACATTGGAGGCTGAGTTTATAGCCTTAGACAAGGCCGGTGAAGAAGCTGAATGGCTCCGGAATTTCTTTGAAGATATTTCATTTTGGCCCAAACCTTTGGCACCTATTTGTATACATTGTGATAGTCAAACGGCAATAGGCAGGGCTGGGAGCGTTATGTACAATGGAAAATCTCGTCATATACGACGGAGACACAATACCGTTAGACAACTACTCTCTAGTGGTGTTATCACAATTGACTACGTAAAGTCAAGAGATAACGTGTCGGATCCACTTACAAAAGGCCTATCTAGAGAGGCAGTTGAAAGATCATCGGGGGGAATGGGGTTAAGGCCTAGGACAAGTCATCATGGCGGTAACTCTACCTAAACATAAGTGTCAAGTGTGATTTGCTCCGTTTGTTGAGATCCCTGAAGTTCTGTGATTTGAAGTGCCGCTATCACATAATAGTTATTCCGTTCTATCCTGGGAGGAATTAATCCGTATACCTTGGGCAACAGTGAGGGAATTAAATTTCTTAAGGACACATTGTGAATTCAGTGGGCTCGAAATTATTTTACGATTTATTTATGAACTAACGTTTCCTTACTTCTCTGATTTTTCTGATTTTGAATACAATAATACCAACAATTCTTACCTCCCAAAAAAGAAAAAAGAAATCAGTTTGAGGAGGAGAGTGCACAAGGAAAAAGTACTACTCGAATTTCATGTCAAATTTTCTACGAGCTCAGCCTTTGTGTTAATGTAATATCGATTCAATATAGAATGTATGGTATAATAAAGCAAGTTTACAACTTTGAGAAATGGAATAATTTCGAATAACATGCATTAAATAGAGTATTAGGTAATTGAGGTTTTGGACATATATATGCATAACTTTATTATTCCATGTAACTATATGCTTTAAAAATTGAAATGCAAGAATATAATTTACAAGAAATAAGATTTATGAACAAACAATTTATCATTCTTGAGAGATCGAAGCGACTTCCCATGTTTGAGCTTGTATTTTTTTCCTACAAAATCTATATTATACATTAAATACATATTTTAACTTTTATCGTGTTTGTATTGAACGATAACATTAAGGCCAACAGTTAAAATGAATCAAGCAGAGGACAAAGTTAATACAATGTGGCTAGCTAGAGCTTACTTAAAACTATTCACAACTCTGCTTCAATTTTTGGAATAAAAGAGCTAGAAGGACCCATAAATAGTTGCATATGTTTCAACAATTAAGAGGTTTTACACCATAACAACAACGACAACAACAATAACGATCCGGTGAAATTCCACTAATGAAGTCTGAGAGGATAATGTGTACGCAGACCTTACTCCTACCTCAAGGGCCGTTGCTGAAAGAGCTAGGCTCAACTTCCCTTCTAGGGCCATGTCCACCATAAGAAGCCAAAAGAAATTCCACAAACTCCATGTTACTTTTGGGATACAAATTATATCATTTTTTGTTAGTAAGAAAACTGTACGTCATTCCACGAAAGGACATGATCAGAAAGTATATGAATAATAATTCTTTTTCCAAAAGCAAAATAAAGAGAAGATGTGGTGACGTTGGACAAGTTGATTTGTGATCTATTATTTGACCAATCTTGACCCTAACCATCTTAGAACGGATTGAGTCATGACTTTAAATTATATTCATAAATCCCTCACCGTGTATTGACTCGTAGCTTATGTCTTCTAGTACTGGTACGGCTTTGGGATCAAACTCCCCAAAGATAATGCACGCAATATAGATTGAATTAGGCCGATAACCGCCCGATAACCGCCAATAAGAGCTAAACCGATACCAATCCGCCCGATATCTTATCGGGTGGCTAGCGGATTAATACATTTAAAAGCCGATAACCGTTAAGCCAAACCGTTAAGATTAATTAACCGTCCAATCCGCCCGATAAGCAGCCCTACTCGATTCACCTTTAATGTAATAAATAAAAATTATTTAATGAAAGGTAAAATCTTCCTACTTTTAATATAACTAGTTCCTAGACACGCGTTGCACGTGTATATCAATACAAAATTTTAAAAGAAGAATATGTTTGTGTAGCTAATAGCATAATAGGCTACAAAAGGAGATCTTCACAACTAAGAGCACGCTTTCTCTCTCTCCTCATTCCTAGTAATAGAGGAGGCTTATATAAAATGATGAATAGAAAGAAGAGTAGGTAAGGATATTATGCTGCTTTGAGTTTTACAGAATAATTATTTAGTAAAAAACTAAGAGAAAACAGAGAGATCAAGGTGTTTTAAGAGGATTAATGAAGGGGTATGACTCTTTGTATAGTGCAATATTATAACCGTAGAAGATAAAGAACCAACAATCAATGAATAATTAAGGTACTCAAAAAACATGTCTGCCTACCAAATTGATTGAATAATTTTTACATTCACCCGGTGTCACGATCCCAAATCCTAACAGGTTGTGATAGCGCCTATCGTGGAATTAGGCTAGTCAACCATCACATTACTATGCATTTATTCTATTATAATAATTCACAATTCAATAATAAACAACAAACATAGAATAAAATAACTTCTTTAAGTCTTAGCGCCTCAATAATAGTCCAAACAACTCTAAACAAAACCTCCCAAGACTGGAGTCAATATGGTCACGAGCATCTACGAAATAAAACTAACTCTACTAATGTCTTAAATAAAGTCTAGGAATGAAATACTAAAACTAAATAAGGAAGGGAAATGGAGAAGTTGCGGACGCTGAACAGCTACCTCGAAATTCCGTAAAACTGCTGCTAACGAATAGAGACAGCTACTGCTCCGAGCCGGTACCTGGATCTGTGCACAGAGGCACATGGAGTAATGATGAGTACGCCAACTCAGTAGTAATAAAAATAAATCACAGTCTGAGAAATATGAAGCACACAACACAGATACACCAGTTCACAAAAACAGTAAATCACCAAGTCACCATAAGTATTCATCAAATACATAAGTTCGAAAACAATTTCCAAAAATCCTTTGAAACAAGTATAATATCAATATATCTCAGTAAAACTCTCAGTAAAAATCAGTTTGAAAAACGAAGTGAATCGTAGTTAAAAACTCAGTAAAATTATCATAAATCTGCCCCTCGGGCCAAAATCATTTCTCGTAACAATTTCCCTCAGTATCAACCCATCAGGCAACCTCACAGTCACTCAATATCAGCCCATCAGGCAACCTCACAATCACTCAGTATCAGCCCAGCGAACAACATCACTCATTAGGTACCTGCGCTCACTAGGGGTGTGTACATACTCCGGAGGGGCTCCTATAGCCCAAGCGCTATAACAAGCCACATCATGGAATAAATCACTCACAATATTGGCCTGCAACCTCTCTCATATCATAACATACTCACAATATTGGCCCGCATCCTCACTCAGTTAGACACTCTCAACATGCCCTTCAGGACATAAATATACCGGGTTCTCGACCCAAAACAATGTTTCATTTTTAAGAAATAGTATAAAAATACTCTGAGTGTCAAAACAATTATCAAGAAAATACTGAGTAAAAATCATAACATATCAAGTGAGGAAAAATAGTAAAAACAACCCCCAAGGGGTAAACAGATCGGCACTAGGCCCCAAACATGGCTTACAACCCAAATCACATCAAAATATATCATTACTAATAAGCATAGGCTTAAAAATCGGTTTCGCAACTCAATAGTTGCCTAAATAGGGAATATATTTCCAAAGTTCCAACCTTTGCATTCCCAAACCCGTGAAAGGGTGCAGAGTCCGAGGTTTCATACCCTCACGACAAGATTTAAAGACATTACTTACCTCAAACTAGCCCGAAAACTATTCCGCAATACGCTTGCCTCTCGAATCAACTCCTGAGTGCTCCAAATCTACCAAGTTCAGATTTTTATCATCAAATTATGCTTAAGGAATGAATTCCAATTGAAAAATATCAATTTTAGCTCAAAACCCGAAATTTGCTAAAACCCGACCCCTGGGCCCGCGTCTCGGAACTCAGAAATTTTTATACCAAAATATTCTTCGTCATCTCACGAGTCCGTACATACAAAGAACACAAAAATTGGAGTTCTTTGACCCCTCAAATCGACCCCTAAAGGTCTCATAATCTCAAGCCCTAACCTCACATTTTTCTACTGATTTTCATGAATTAAACACTAAGATTATGTTCCTTAATCACCTATAATCGAGTTTTAAGGTCCAAAATACTTACCTCTATGAAGGACACTGATTTTCTCTCTTCAAAATCGCCTCAAAAGCTTCTTCCCGTTCAAAAATGGTGTAAAAAGGGTTAATGGTCGCGAAAGGGTTTTAATTTAACTGTCCAGGTATTACTTCATCGTGAACGCGACCTCCTCCTTGCGTTCGCGAAGCACAAAATCCCTGGGCCCCAAATTAATACTACGCGAACGCACTTACTTGGTCGCGAACTCAATTCATTGCCTAGCCTGCCCTCCGCGAACGCGGTCCACTCCACGTGTTTTTCATAAGTCTAAACCCCTAGAGTCACCAACCGCTCGAACCTCTTCGCGAACGCATCCACCTGATCGCGAACACTATGCATCCTCCCCCTAGACCTTCGCGTTCTCATCCTTCCCTTGGCGAACGCGAAGCACAAATCCTCAGCTTCCCCAGTTAACCTCCGCGAATCCGGGACCCTACCCTCGAACGCGATGCACAAATTCTCTGCAACACAACACCAGCAAACAACCTAAGTTCCAAACCCAAAATAAATCCGTTAACCACCCGAAATCAATCCCGAGCCCCTCGGGACCCCGACCAACTTTACCAACATATCCCATAATATCATTCAAACTTAGTTTCACTCTCAAAACACTAAAGATAACATCGAAACACCAAAATCACATCGGATTCAAGCCTAAGAACTTTGAAATTTCTAAAATCCACCAACGATGCCGAAACTATCCAAAATAACTCCGATTGACCTGAAATTTTGCAGACATCCAAAATGGAATTACGAACCTATTCCAACTGTCGGAATTCCATTCCGACCTCGATAGCCTATTTTCCACTGCCGACCGTAAATCGCCAAAAATTAACTTTCGCCAATTCAAGCCTAATTCTACACCGGACATCAAAAAATTATTCTGAACACATTCCTAAGTCCCAAATCACCTAACGAAGTTATCCGAGCCATAAAATCCGCATTCCGAGATCGTTTACCAATAAGTCAACTTTCAGTTGACTTTTCTCAACTTTAAGGCCATTTTTAAGGACTAAGTGACTAAACTCTCACTACAACCATTCCGATTTCAAGCCTACCAATTCTAACACATCAATAACAGTATAACCAACCTATAACAAGTCAATAACAGTAATTATAATGCAGGTTCTACGTAACGATAGACCGGGTATTTACACCCGGTTAAAAGTAATAAAAGTATTCATACACTGGAATTGCCCACCTTTCTATTAAACAATATTGTAAATCCAGTGTGTGCGTCACTCCAAAACCGTGAAAGATTGTAAAGTCCGGGGTTTCATACCCTCAGGACAGGATTTAAAGACATTGCTTACCTCAAACTAGCCCGAAAAGCTGCTCCGCAACATGCTTGCCCCTCGAATTAACTTTCGAGTGCTCCAACTCTATCAAGTTCAGATATATCACATCAAAATATGTTAGGGTAATGAAACCCAATCGAAAAATGTCAATTTTATGCACAAAGCCCGACCCCCGGGCTCACGTCTCGGAACTCGACATACTTTATACCAAAATGATCCTCATCATCTCACGAGTCTGTACATATAAAGAACGCTGAAATCGGAGTCCAATTGACCCCTCAAATCACCCCTAGGAGGTCTCTTAAACTCAAGCCCTAATCCTCTAATTTCCACTGATTTTCTACAATTAAACACTACTAATTAGGTCCTTAATTACATATTTAACTCAAAAATAGGAAGAAATCACTTACCTAGTGTTGCTTGGTGAAAATCCCTCCTTGAGCTCTCCAAAATCATCCAAGCCAAATGAAAGAAATGGGCCAAAACTCGCTTTTAAAACAATCTGCCCAGGCTTCATCGAGTTAGCGTTGTGCAGGTTGTACATCCTATTATAATTTTTCCTTGCTGTACACCTTCTATTAAAACGCCCATAACTCCATGTAGAAATATCCAAATGACAAACGGTTTGAAGAATTAGAAACTAGACTCGAAGATCTTTCATTTGATAGGTTGTAAACCATATAACTATTTATAAATTCCGAGATATGAGCTTCCAAATTCAACTCCATGCATCAGTAAATTCTGTCGAAACTGCTTCACCAGCCATCTTAAATCGATCATAACTTTCTGATCAAATGTCCAAATCATGAATGTATTAACTTTCTGGAAACTGGAATGCAAGGGCTACAACTTTTAGGTTTTTCAAATTTTCCGATTCCTTATAGATTTTTATATATACGCTTTCAAAGTTAGCTCTTCGATGCATCAGTTGCTGTCCAAAACAGATTTGCAGCAGAAATTTCAGCAGCTATTTTGGCCCGAAATCCATTCCGTTAACCTTCCGAAATCCACTCGAGGCACTTGGGACCTTAACCAATTATACCAACATGTCCCAAAATATGATACGAATTCGCTCGAGGCCTCAAATCACATCAAACAACGTCGAAATCATGAATCGCATCCCAATTCAAGCTTAATGAACTTTAGAACTTGAAACTTCTACATTCGATGCCGAAACCTATCAAATCACGTCCGATTGACCTCAAATTTTGCAAACAAGTCATATTCGACATTACGGACCTTCTCCAACTTTCGGAATTGGAATCCGACCCCGATATCAAAAATTCAAACTCTCGGTCAAACTTCTCAAAATCCTTCAAATTTCTATCTTTAGCCAAATGACTTCAAAATGACCTATGGACCTCCGAATTCACTTCCGATCGTGCTCCCAACTCCAGAATCACCATACGAAGCTAATCCCAGACTCGGAATCCAAAACGGACATCAATAACATCGAAATGCACTTCAACCCAGACTTATGAAATTTCTTCTGAGATGCTAACTTCTACAATTTGTGCCGAAATGCTCTCGGGTCATCCAAAACCCGATACGAACATACTCCCAAGTCCGAAATCATCATACGAACCTGCTGGAACCTTCGAATCCTGATTCTGAGGTCATTTACTCAAAAATCAACTCTCCGGTCAACTCTTCCTATTTAAGTTTCGAAATGAGAATTTTTCTTTAATTTAAATTCTGAATCTTCCGAAAACTAAACTTGACCACACTCGCGAGTCATAATACATATTGCGAAGCTACTCGAGACCTTAAGTCACTGAGCGGAGCATAAATTCTTAAAACGACAAGCCGGGTCGTTACATTCTCCACCTCTTAAAGAAACGTTCGTCCTCGAACGCTCTAAGGATTATTCTGAGGTTACCAAATTGATGATTTTACTTTTACACCTATACTCATGGTTGATTCCACGCCACCGTATTTGAGATAAGTCCGAAAACATCATCTCATTTGAGATTATTTCTTTTATTCATATTTGTAAAAAGTTTAAGATCAATTTCTTACACCCCAATATTTTCAAAAGGCCTAATTTTCACAACAACGCACGATTTTTAGTCTCAACTGGCTATGTAACTCGTGCCTACGCTTACATGATAGTGTTGAAGTACTTCAAAAGTTTCTGGGGTGTTACATCATCCCCCGCTTAGGATCATTCACCCTCAACCACATAACATAACTTATCTCTTCTTTTGCACGTCTTAATCTCCCAAAATTTTCTAACTCCCAAATTTTTCAGAATATTCGGCAGAGTCTCCCCTATAATTGGGACTATCCACCTGCCAGAGTAACACCAAAACAACTCCTAACAATACATCCACAATGTATATATCAATAACACCAATCTCAACATTACAAGCCCTGCATTATCACATTGATACCAGAATATGAAGCACATCATATGTATGCTCATCACCACATCTCTAGTCTTTAAAGTTGTTCATAATTAATTTCAGCATCATCAATTAATCTCATATTAACAACCACCTCATTTCGAATTTTCACAATACTGACAACAGAGTGTGAGGCATGGAGATCTCATAATTACTTACTCGGATTAATGGGTCACATTTAACGCCACCTGGGCACTCATATCATAAGCTAAAACTCAATGTTTACAGCACGAAAATGGCTGAATATGAACATAAATTATACACGAATTATCAAATAAGCCTAACATGCATGACTCCCTTTTAATATTATCGCACAAATTAAACTTCACGGAGGGAGAATTTAAATTCATAAATATCTTACCACAAGGACCTCGTCCTTACATAACCTCCACTACAACTTGCATCCCGGTATAAATATTTCACATTGTGCCAACTGAAATTTTCAATTTCCTTTCTTTCTTCTTTTCGATAAATTTCGTAAATATTTTCATAACACATAACGAACCCTCATACCGGTAGGGCATGTAATTCATAAAAATTAGAATCAATTATTCTGAAACACATTAAACTCAATGTAGTGAATAATAAACATTACTTTTAGACTTGTAGTCCTCAATGGTGTACAAAATAAAATTGCAGACACAGTCTCACATATTCAAACATCCCAATAGATAAGTGGGTCACAAACTTACGAAGCTCGCCCATAAACGGAGCATAATAGGAGGACTCACCTCAATATTCAGATCCGAATCTAACTAATGGGAAATATTCTTTTTATAGCAAATCAGGATCGTACCTGTAACGACACCATCTGGTGCATCGGCCTCAGCCAAATCATAGCGATTATATCAACGGATCGGGTCTCCACCTCTTAGGCGCCCACTACCCGCATGTCCTCCACCTCTAGCTGACTGAGCACGTGGAGTATTAACTGGAGTAAAGCTTGTAGCTTGAGTGTTCTGATGAAATACACCCCTTCCAAGTCAGGGACAATCTCTCATGATATGCCTAGTATCACCACACTCATAACAACCCCTTTGAGGTCGCGACTGCTCGTACTGAGTCTGTGTCGGATAACTGGAATAACCATTGTAAGAATCTCGTGTCGGTTGTGCACTATAAACTGGAGCACCCCGAGTAATATGATGTGCGAACTGAGCTGACCAACTGCCCGAGCCTCCGCTATAATGGGTCCTAGCTGAAGAGTAAAATCCACTAAACACTCCAAATCTTTGAGACCTTTTGGCCTCCTTAGACTTCCTTTTTTTTGCGACCTCCGCTACTTGTTGAAATTGAGTATTAGTTTGCAATTCTCGAGTCATGCATATTTTAATATCATAATCGAGTCCCTCAATGAATCTGCGGACCCGCTCCTTGGCGGTAGGAACCAAAACTAGGTGCACGACGAGCTAACTCATAGATACGACATACTGCATAACATGCCATCTTATGATAAATATGAGAACTTCATAATCCATTCCGAGCCACAAGAAACTACATACTCAACTAGCCAAGAACTTTCCATTTGTTCCCATCTGCAAGAAAATCACTATACATCGCATGCTCCTCACGCCAATCCGACCTACTACAAAGTTGTCCTATTTATCCAAGTTCCTTCTAACTTACCTTCGACTTGATACTTCTCCTTGCCATAATACCACAATTCTCAACCTATACTCACCACACGATATTTTAGCACAAACCACACCTCTCTAAGGCTCATAAGCCGTTGAATGTTCTCTTAAGCACCCAAAAAAGTACCACAAGTCAAACACTTACTCCAAACTTTCTATGAATTTAAGTTATTCTTCCGCTTTCCTGATGCCCAAATGTAGAATCCCTAAGGATGTAGAAATGCCCCAAGTCTTGACACCCTCCAATGTGAATCTCAATGTCTAGTTGAATACACATCCTAAAGATTCCCAATTGCTACACATAAAGCTTGAGTCCGTTAGAGACATTTTCGAGAGTCGTTTACTCTGCTCAAATCCCAGTTAAAATGACCAAGTGGACCGAACGACCTGCGCCCCCAATTAGTACACCAACACCCAAGGATGCATACACACTTCTAAGCAACCAAGCAAATTACTACCCCGCACACACTACACCCTTTACAAATACAACTCAATCCTTCAATAAAACACATTTACTCGTAAAGTATATTACAACATGTATTCAAATATTTCCATTACTCGAGTCATTCTCAAACTCCATCTCTGCAGGTCATAACTGATTCAACAATATGCCCCTAACTGAAACCAATGCAACACATAATCGTACAACCAACTTATCATTAGAAGACTCCCCCACTTGGCTCAAAGCCAAGGATCAAGACAAACGATAGCTCACAATGCCCGTGCGCTATCACTGGCACAATACCACCATGAGATTCTACTAAATCCTTCATAATCTCATATAACACAAATCATCTAATATCTCGAATCATCTTCAAATCTCGCATTTATCATTGTAATGGTCATGCCAACTTCCACAAGCGATCTAAACTCAAATTGCAGCATATATCATCTACTTGTAAAAGAGAACTTGCTATAAAGCAACATAAGCAACATAAGCATCACATAACCCCAGGACACTCTGCAGGAGATAACCCCGCCTGCTTAGCGTCAAACTGATATTTATCTATACCCTTCCGGCAATCATAGCTATTACGCAATCACTTTACCCTCCTGCATCAAAACACAACTAATTCCTACCTTCGAGGCATCACAATACGCGGTATAAGAATCGGAAGCTGATGGTAGAACTAACACTGGAGCTGTGGTTAAAGAAAATCGTGAGCTTCTGAAAGCTCTCTCCACACTCGTCTGACTATCTGAATACCCTCACTGGAGACCACGTGCCCTAAGAATGCTACTAAACTGAGCCAAAATTCACATTTGGAGAACTTGCATAGAGCTTCTCCTCCCTAAATCTCTGTAACACCATCCTCAAATGCTGAGTAAGCTCCTCTTGGCTACGTGAGTACGCCAGGAGGCCATCAATGAATACCATGGCGAAGCAGTACAAAAATACGGTTGGGATACACTGTTAATCTAATATATGAACGCTACTGGGGCATTGGTCAGCCCAAAAGACATCACCAAACTCACAACACAACAGAAAGATCCGTTTCACTCCACAACTAAACAACATGAGAGGTCTTCCAATACACTCACAACTCGAAGCCATATGCCAACCCGAGTCAGAAATCAAACACTCAATAGTTGTTGCCGCATTTCCAGCCAATCCCTTTTGTCACAATCAAACAATTTGAACACATCTCACCATCAAAATCAGAAGTTTCGATGCACAGCTGATACCGAGCGCTCACGTACGCATTCGAATACATGAAAGGGATTCAAGAGTTATGTTTTTGGCTAAATAAATGGATTCGCACGACAAGAATTCAAGAATGTGATATTTTTCCTAAGGGTTCTGTAGCCTCTCAAACATAAGTACAGACGTCTCCGTACCGATCCGTAAATACCAACTTGTCACGACCCCAAAACCCTAAACCGGCCGTGATGGCGCCTATCGTGGAACTAGGCTAGCCAACAATCCCTTTTTCACATTTTCCTTTCAAATATCTCAATTCAACATAAAAAATTCATAATACGTATATAAATTTCTAAATCTTTAAGCAAAACAATTAAGCTAAACAGTCTATAACCATCCCCAAGATCTGGAGTCAATTGATCACGAGCATCTTAGAATAATGCTAACACTTCTAATGTCATAAAACAATGTCTCAGAAAAAAATGCTAAATACTAAATGAAGGAAAAGAAATGGAGAAGTTGCGGACGCTGGACAACTACCTTGAAATCCTGAACGCTGACGATGAACGATTCAGATGGCTACTACTCCGAACCAGTACCTGGATCTGTACACAGAGGTACAGGGAGTAATGATGAGTACGCCAACTCAGTAGTAATGAAAATAAATCAAGTCTGAAGATAAGAAATACACATCACAAAACACCCATTCACAATTAGTAAAATCCCGAGTCTCAATAAGATATACATTTAATACATAAGTCTGAAAACCAATTTCCGTAAAAAAAATCCTTTGAACAAATATAATTTCCAATGTTTCTCAGTAGAGTTCCCAAAATATCAGTATAAAAGATGAAATGAATCATAATCAAAACTCAACAAAATATCATTATAAGTCTGCCCCTCGGGCCCAGCCATCACTCATAAATAATCACTCAGCACCTCACCATCGCTCAGTAACAGTCACTCATGCCTCCCAAACACTCGTCACTCGGCACTCGCACTCAGTAGGTACCTGCTCTCACTGGGGGTGTACAGACTCCGGATGGGCTCCTACAGCACAAGCGCTATATACATCCAAGTCATGGCAATAATCACTCAGGCACTCGGCCTCTCTCATATCATAATATCCTCACAATGTAGGCTCTCGACCTCACTCAGTCAGACACTCTCAACATGCCACTCAGGCCATAGTAACGGGGTTCTCGACCCAAAACAGTATCTCATTTCAAGAATAATAACATCAACAATACTGAGTGTCAAAACAATTAATCAGGAAAGACTGAGTGTAAAATCATAATTTCTAAGTGAGGAATATCAGGAAAATAGCCCCCAAGGGGATAAAACAGATCGACACTAGTCCCCAAACGTGGCTTACAACCCAAATATATCAAAACATAGTAATACTATAAAACATAAGCTTTAAAAGCAGTTCCGCAACTCAATAGTTGCCTAAAAGGAACATATTTCCAAATCTCCAATTCGTGCACGCCCCACACTCGTCATCCAGTGTGTGCGTCACTCAAAAATCGTAAAAGGGTGTAATGTCCGGGGTTTCATACCCTCAAGACAGGATGTAAAGACATTGCTTATCTCAAACTAGCTTGAAAAGCTACTCCGCAACACGCTTGCCCCTCGAATCAACTTCTGAGTGCTCCAAATCTATCAAGTTCAGATTTATCACATCAAAATATGCTAGGGTAATGAAACCCAATCGAAAAATGTCAACTTTATGCACAAAACCCGAATTTAGCCAAAACCCAATCCCCGGGCCCACGTCGCAGAACTCGACAAACTTTATACCAAAATTATCCTCATCATCTCACGAGTCTGTACATATAAAGAACGCTGAAATCGGAGTCCAATTGACCCCTAGAAGGTCTCTTAAACTCAAGTCCTAATCCTCTCTTTTCCACTGATTTTTCCCAATTAAACACTACTAGTTAGGTCCTTAATCACATATTTAACTCAAAAATAGGAAGAAATCACTTACCTAGTGTTGCTTGGTACAAATCCCTCCTTGAGCTCTCCAAAATCTTCCAAGCCAAATGAAAGAAATGAAAGAAATGGGCCAAAACTCGCTTTTAAAAAAATCTGCCCAGACTTCATCGAGTTGTACCTTGCGCTGTGCAGGTTGTACATCCTGCTATAATTTTCCCCTGTTGTACACCTTCTATTAAAACGCCCATAACTCCTTGTACAAATATCCAAATGACATACGGTTTGAATATTTAGAAACTAGACTCGAAGATCTTTCATTTGATAGGTTGTACACCATATAACTCTTTATATATTCCGAGATATGAGCTTCCAAAGTCGGCTCCATACATCAATAAATTCTGTCAAAACTGCTTCACCAGCCATCTTCAATCGATCATAACTTTCTGATAAAATGTCCAAATCATGAATGGTTTAACTTTCTAGAAACTATAATGCAAGGGATACAACTTTATGTTTTGCACATTTTCAGATTCCTTATAGATTATATACGCTTCTAAAGTTAGCTCTTCGATGCATCAGTTGCTGTCCAAAAACAGATTTGAAGTAGAAATTTCAGCAGCTATTTTGGCCCGAAATCCATTCTGTTAACCTTCCGAAATCCACCCGAGGCCCTCGAGACCTTAACCAAGTATACCAGCATGTCCCAAAACATGATACGAACTCGCTTGAGGCCTCAAAGCACATCAAATAACGTCGAAATCATGAATCGCACCCCAATTCAAGCTTAATGAACTTTAGAACTTGAAACTTCTACATTCGATGCCCAAACCACTCTGATTGACCTCAAATTTTGCAAACAAGTCATATTCGACATTACAGACCTTCTTCAACTTTCAGAATTAGAATCCGATCCCGATATCAAAAAGTCAAACTCTCAGTCAAACTTCTCAAAAACCTTCAAATTTCTATCTTTAGCCAAATGACTTCAAAATGACCTACGGACCTCCGAATTAACTTCCGATCGCGTTCCCAACTCCAGAATCACCATACGGAGCTAATCCTAGACTCAAAATCCCAAACGGACATCAATAACACCGAAATGCACTTCAACCCAGACTTATGAAATTTCTTCTAAAATGCTAACTTCTACAATTAGTGCCGAAATGCTCCCGGGTCATCCAAAACCCGATCCAAACATACGTCCAAGTCCGAAATCATCATACAAACCTGCTGAAACCTTCGATCCTGATTCTGAGGTCGTTTACTCAAAAATCAACTCTCCGGTCAACTCTTTATATTTAAGTTTCGAAATGAGAATTTTTCTTTAATTTAAATTCCGAATCTTCCGAAAACTAAACTTGACCACACTCGCGAGTCACAATACATATTGCGAAGCTACTCGAGACCTTAAGTCACTGAACAGAGCATAAATTCTTAAAACGATAAGGCGGATCGTTACACTTGCGGAATCTTGTTGTATTCTCAACTAAGCTAATGTATTAATGCAATTGAAACTCTTCTACTTCTCTGTTATTTTTATACTCTTCTGGATGTAAAGTAAACTTTATCGGTTGTACATTAAGTTCAAATTAAACACCCATAATATTATAGTAAAACATTGTGTCAATGTATCAGTTACTCCATGTAATTTAATGAGGAGTCCTGCAAAGGTTTACAATATTAATGAATCAAATTTGATTCCCATGGTTCTCCAGCTTATATGGCACGACTTTGGAGTAGAAGTTGTTGAATTAGGATTATTGATGTCTTCCTCTTTTCTTTTTTTAAATTATTGCCACTCCACGTACAAGTTTGCTGATTTTAGATCCATGGAGTTGGATTCAAGAAATAGGATTTTGTTTGAGGTGTAACATATATATCTAATTTTATGTTACTTTGGCAAGTTTGTTTGATTTTTATTGCATTATTTATTTTTTCTTTTTGAGTTGATATATAGCATCCTATAATATTGTGAATTGACCACTTTTCTTATCTTTTGTTGGAGGTGTTTTGCGGGGATTGGAATTGGAGTTGGAGTTGGAGTAGGGAAACGCCTGAAAACATAGATAACAAAAAAAATTACATTTTCGCTCTATATAGAAAATTTGTTTGGCGGCAAATAAATATTTATAGACCTTGCATAAGATTTCAAATAAAGGGCTACATAAGCTCTAATATGTTTTTGAGGTTTTAAACCTTTTTGCCCCTTTTTTCTTTGGCCTGCTCTAAATTTCTTAACAACATTCTCGTTGTGATTCCGAATATTTCAAAGAAAAAAATTGTAATTCTTAGATCCATGTTAGTTCTTTTCGCTTATGGTATTATCAACCACTTCTTGTCTATTTACATGCTTGTATTTGGTGATTAAAAAATTAAATATTTTACTATAATTTCAAGAGATAAAATAATAAAGAAAGCACAACATCAATAAAATAGAGTACATCGTTTTTATGGTTTAGCTTTTATTCTCTCCAATATTGATATTCATATCAAGTGTGCTGCTTAATTCACCCTCCTAGATAAGATGTAGAACCTAGTTCACTTAATTTCGTTGCTAGTAAATTTTTTAATGATATAGATAGGAAAACAAAAACAATTTAACTCTTTTGTTTAGAATAGGAGCAGCAAGGAAGAGCAAAGTTCTAGGCAATCAATTTTCACCTTCATATTATTACTCTGCTTTACAATATAATCATCTGTCTCTATATGTGACCTTCGTATAATATAAAATTTCATCTAAATATATATTTTAGTTTAAGAAATCATGTTGTCGCATATAACAGTACTATTTATTTCACATTTTGCTAATCGAGCTTGAAGTTTTTAACTTTAAGTATGGTTTTAAAAAGTTTGTACTAACTGACAGGGATATACGTACACTGCACATGTCGAAAAACTAGTACCATAGACGTTTCAACAATTATTGTTATTTTCTTGTTTTTTTTTTTGTTGTGACAATTACATGACATTTGCCATTGTCAAAAGAAAAGGCAACATAATCAATAATACATGCATGTTCAAGATCTAACCGCTAATTATGTCTTGTCATAATGTGTCCCCATATATTGATTTAGCTTGGACCCGTGTTGTGAGGGGGGGGGGGTGTTGGGCATGGGTATAGGGTTGAAGTCACTTTCACAATAATGGTAATGAACACATTTTGTAATAGTCTCATGTGACCTCGTAATATTTTGTTTCCTTATTTATATGGGATACACCTACAATGCGCGTGTCTAGAAATTAGTTAATATATTAAATACAAGAATATTCTTTGTTGTCGTACATATATATATAATATTTTAATTTGTTCCCTATCCATTAAACCAATAACCCAATATCAATAAGCCCTTAAGCCACTTTTGCAATTTGGTTTTCGGTTTTGAACACCCCTAATGAACGTTAGCATACGAAAAATTGAAAACATCCTGAATTCTTATTTTATTGCCCTAAAATGTCACCAAAAACGAGGAACAATCATGGCAAAGTAATGACCATTGCTCATTATGTCATTTCTGAAGGGTCCACAAACTTTTAGGCAATTCGAAGCTGGTCGCCCGAATTTATGAAGATGAGGTTGACATTAGCACATGAAAAATTAGAAAACGTCATGAATTCCTGTTTTGTGGCGCTAAAATACCAAAGATAAAGAATGGGCATCACAAAGAAATGGCTATTTCTTATTGTCATTTCTGAAGCACCTACAAAATTTTAGGCGTTTTGGAGCCCGTTGCCCGAATTCATAAAAATGGCGTGGATATTAGCACATGAAAAGTCAAAAAAACGTCCTGAATACCTATTTTATGGTCCTAAAATAAAAAACGAGGAGTGATCATGGCGAAGCACTGGCTAATGCTCATTATGTCATTTTTAGGGGCCCACATGCTTTTTGGAGCTTGTCGCTCGAATACATGAAGATGGTGTGGATATCAGCACACAAAAAATTGAAAAATATCATGGATTCCTATTTTATGCTCCTAAAAAGCAAAAAAACAAAAAAAAACAGGCATTGCGAAATAATGCAATTGCTCATTATGTCATTTCTGAAGGGCCCAAAAAAGATTTAGGCGATTCGAAGGTCGTCTCCAGAATTCATGAAGATGGCGTGGATATTAACACATGAAAAATCAGAAAACGTCTCAAATTCTTGTTTTACGACCCTAAAATGCCAGAAAATGAGGAACAATCATGTGAAACAATGGTTATTGCTCAGAATTTCATTTTTGAATGGCCTACAAAATTTTAGGCGAATGGAGCCCATCGTCCGAATTCATGAAATGGAATGGATATTAGCACACGAAAAATCGGCAAACGCCATGATTTCCTATTTTATGGCCCTAAAATTCCAAAAAATGGAGAACGGGCATGGCGAATCAATGAAAATTGCTCATTATGATATTTATGAAGGGCCCACAATACTTTAGATGATTCGGGAGCCCGTTGCCTAAATTCATGAAGATGGCATGGACATTAGTATACTAAAAGACAAAAAAAAGTCCTGAAAATGCCAGAAAATGAGAAATGGACATGGCAAAGTAATGACTATTTCTCATTATGTCATTTCTGAAGGGACCAAAAGAGTTTAGACGAACCCATCGCCTAATTCATGAAGACTGTGTGGATATTAGCACACGAAAAATAGGAAAACATATTGAATTCCTATTTTATGGCCATAGAATGCCAAAAAATGAGGAACTATGGTTATGGGGAACTAGTGACTGTTGATCATTATGCTATATTTGAATGGCCCATAAAAATTTAGGAAATTCGGAGCTCGTCGCCCAAATTCATGAAGATGGGGCGGGCATTAGCACACGAAAAATTAGAAAACGTCGTCAATTCTGGTTTTACGACCCTAAAATGTCAAAAATCGAGAAATGGTCATGGAAAAATAATAGCTATTGCTCATTATATCATTTCTGAAGGGCCAACAAAGTATTAGGAAATTTGGAACCCGTCACCTGAATTCATGAAGATGGCATGGACATAAGCTTGCGAAAAACTAGAAACACGTGATGAGTTCATGTTTTATGACTTGAAAATGCCAAAAAAGGAAGAATGTGCATGGAGAAGTAATTAGTCTTTATGTCATTTCAGATGGGACCAAAAGAGTTTAGGTGATTCGGAAGTCGTCACTCGAATTCAAGAAGATGGCGTGGACATTAGCACACGAAAAATCGGAAACCATCTTGAAGTCCTGTTTATGGCCCTAAAATACCAAAAATAAAGAAAGGTAACTATTTCTCATTATGTCGTTTCTAAGGGCCCACAAAATTTTAGGCGATTCAGAGCCCGTCACCCAAATTCATGAAATTGCATGGACATTAGTACACGAAAAAATCGAAATACGTCATGATTTCCTATTTTATTGCCCAAAAACGCCAAAAACGAGAAACGGGCATGGTGAAACAATGACTATTGCTACTTACGTTGTTTCTAAAGGGAAGACAAAATTTTAGGTAATTCGGAGCCTGTCGCCCGAATTAATGAAGATGGCATGCACAACACACGAGAATTAGAAACATCTTGAATTCTTGTTTTATGACCCCAAAATATCCAAAAAGAGGAATGGACATGGCAAACGATGGATATTTCTCATTATGTCGTTTCTGTAGGGACCAAAAAGGTTTAGGTGATTCAGAACTTGTTACCCGAATTCATACAGATGACGTGGACATTACCACACGAAAAATCGAAAAACATCCTAAATTACTCATGAAAATGATTATTGCTTATTATGAAAATATGAAGAGCGGTCATGGCAAAGCAAAGGCTATTCCTTATTATGTCATTTTGAAGGGCCCACAAGATTATAGGCGATTTGGAGCTCGTCGCCCGAAAAAATGGAAAACGTCAAATTCCCTTTGTTATGTCGTTCTAAAGGGACCAAAAAAGTTTAGTCGATTTGGAGCCCGTCGCTTGAATTCATGTAGATGGCGTGGGCATTGGTACACGTAAAATTGGAAAACATCTTGAATTCTTGTTTGTTGTCCTAAAATGCTAAAACACGAGGAATGGTCGTGGCGAAGCAATGATTGTTGATCATTATATCGTTTTTGCGAGGCCTATAAAATTTTAAGCAATTCGAAGCTCGCCGCCTGAATTCATGAAAATGGCGTGGACATTAGGACACTAAAAATCGAAAAATATCCCGAATTCCTGTTTTATGGCGCTAAAATGCAAAAAAACGAGAAAAAGTCATGACAAAGTAAGGACTATTGCTCATTATGTCATTTTTGAAGGGCCCACAAAATTTTGTGCGATTCAGAGCTCGTTGCCGAATTCATGAAGATGACGTGGATATTAGCATATGAAAAATCGTAAAAAGGTCATGGATTCCTGTTTTATGGCCCTAAAATGTCAAAAAAAAGAAAAGAACGATCATGGAAAAGTAATGAATATTGCTCAGTGTGTCATTTCTAAAGTGCCCAAAATTTTGTAGGCAATTAGGAGCCCGTTGCTCGAATTCATGAGTATGACATGGACATTAGCACACGAAACATCGGAAAACATCCTTAATTCATGTTTTATAGCCCTAAATTTCCAATAAACGATGAATAGTCATGGCGAAGTAGTGACAATTGTTCGTTATATGATTTTTGAAGGGATGGACATTAGCACAGGAAAAATAAAAAAATGTACTGAATTCCTTTTTTATCGTCCTATGAGCGAAATAACGAGGAATGGCCATGGCGAATCAATGACTATTGCTCATTATACCATTTTTGGCCCCACAAAATTTTAGGCGATTAGGAACACGTCTCCCCAATTCATGAAGATGGTGTGGACATTAGCACACGAAAAATCAGAAAACGTACTGAATACCTATTTTATTGCCCTAAAATGCCAAGAAATAAGGAACAATCATATTGAAGAAATGACTATTGTTCATTATGTTGTTTCTGAAAGGACCATAAAATATTAGCTGAATGGAGCTCGTCGCCCAAATTCATGAAGATAACATGGACATTGGCACACGAAATAATTGAAAAATCATTCTGAATTCTTGTTTTATGGCCCTAAAACACCAAAATGAGGAAAGATCAAGGCGAAAATATGGCTATTGCTCATAATATCATTTTCTGAGGGCAAAAAAATCTTAGGTGATTTAGAGCCTATCTCCTTAGTTCACGAAGATGACAGGGACATTAGCACACGAAAAATCCGAAAATGTCTAGAATTCCTGTATTATGGCCCTAAAATACCATAAGACATGGAATGATCATGACGAAGCAATGACTACTGCTAATTATGTCACTTCTAAAGGGCCCACAAATTTTGGTGATTCAGATCCCCTCCCCTAATTCATAAATATTGGGTGGACATTGGCACACGAAAAGTCAGAAAACATACTGAATTTCTATGTTATGGCCTTAAAATATAAAAAAAACAATGAACTGCATGGCAACGTAATGCCTATCTCTCATTATGGAATTTCTAAAGGATCCACAAAATTTTAGGCGATTCAGAATCCATCGCCCAAATTCATGAAGATGGCGTGGACACTAGCACATTTAAAATCGAAAAACATCATGAATTCCTGTTTAATGGCCCTAAAATGACATAATACGAGGATCGGGCATAGCAAAGCAATGACTATTACTCATTATGTCATTTCTGAAGGGTATTTTAGGTGATTAGGAGCCCGTCACTTGAATTCATGAAGATGATGTGGACATTAGTAAGGCCTGCGTACAGACTACCCTCCCCAGACCCCACTTTGTAGGACTTTATTGGGTAGTTGTTGTTGTTGATGTGGACATTAGTACATAAAATTTAAATATAAAAAAAATCTTGAACTCCTATTTTATGGCCCTAAAATGCGAAAAAAATGAGGAACGAGGATGTCGAAGATGTGACTATTGCTCATTATGTCATTTCTAAAGGGCCTACAAAATTATAGGCGATTGGGAGCCTGTCGCCCGAATTCATGAAGATGGCATGGACATTAGCACTCAGAAAATACCTTGAATTCCTGTTTTATGGCCCTAAAATGCCAAAAGACGAGGAATAATCATGGCGAAATAGTGATAATTGCTCATTATGTCGTTTTTGAAGGGACCATAAAATTTTAGGCAATTCAGAGCCCGTCGCTCGAATTCATGAAGATCGCGTGGACATTCGCACACTAAAATCAGAAAACATCTTGAATTCTTGTTATATGGCCGTAAAATAGGAAAAAAATGAGGAACAATCGGGGTGAAACAATGTCTATTTCTCAATGTCTTTTCTAAAAGGCCCACAAAATTTTAGGCGATTTAGAGCTCGTCGCCCGAATTCATGTAAGATGGCGCATACATTAGCACACCAAAAATGAAAAATCGTCCTTAATTCCTATTATATGTCCATAAAATGCCAAAAAACGAGAAACAATCATTGCAAAGTAGTGACCACTACTAATTCTGTCATTTCAGAATGGACCGCAAAAATTTAGGTGATTCGTAGCCCATCGCCCGAATTCATGAGAATGGCATGGACATAGCAAACGACAACAAGAACAACAACTACAACAACAACAATAATAACAACAACAACGACCCAGTATAGTCCCACAAGTGAAGTCTGGGGAGGGTAGTGAAAAATCAAAAAAAATGTCTTGAATTCAAATTTTATGGACCTAAATTGCCAAAGAACATGTCACGATCCAATTTTCCCTCTGTTGGGTATCGTGATGGCACCTAGTCTTAAGGACTAGGTAAGCCTAAGATTTACAAAAAATACAACAACAAGAATTTAACATTCTAATAATTTCTTAAATGAATTCTTTATACAATAAACATGTTTCCAAAACCCGGTAGTACAAGTCATAAGCTCTATAGAATTTTACTAAAATAACAACAACATACCCAGTAAAATCCTACAAGTCGGGTATGGGAAGAGTAAAGTTAAGATAGACTATCTTCTCTACAGGAAATGTGATAGAGGTCTTTGCGTGGATTGCAAGGTCATCCCGAGTGAGTGTCTTACGACCCAACATAGGCTTCTAGTTATGGATCTAGGGATCAACAGGTATAGAAAGAAGAGAGCAGTGTGCACTCAACCTAGAGTTAAGTGAGGAAACTTGACTAAGGACAAAGCCAAAGTTAGGGGAGAGGTTGCTGGTGATGGGGGCCTGAAAGAGTAGTGGGGACACGACTCCGATGTGGGTCATGACACCGAACTGCACTAGGAAAGCTGCGAGAGAGGTTTTAGGGTTACAAAGGGATACCCTGGGAGACGTATAGGGGATTGGTGGTGGAATGTGGAGGTCCAAGGTAAAGGTGAAGTCAAGAAAGCGGATTATTTAAAGCTAGTGGAGAGCATGAATGAGGAGGAAAAGAGGACGAATTGGGAATGTTATAAGAAGGCAAAGAAAGAGGCGAAGTTAGCGGTTATGGCGGCTAAGACTGCTACCTTTGTACGCATATATGCGGAGCTTGGGAGAAAAGGCGGGGACAAGAAGTTGTACAGGCTAGCCAAAGTGAGGGAGAGGAAGGCTTGTGACTTAGACCAAGTAAAGTGCATCAAAGAAGAGGATGACATGGTATTGATGGAAGACGCCCATATTAGACGAAGATGGCAGACATACTTCCACAGATTGTTGAACGAGGAGGGGGACATGAGCATTGTGTTGGGTGAGTTGGAACACTCTAAGAGTCTGTGTGATTTTGGCTATTGTAGGTGTATTAAGGTCGAAGAGGTTATTGGAGCAATGTGCAAGATGAGCAGGGGAAGAACGACTAGGCCAGACGAGATCCCGGTAGAATTTTGGAACAGTGCGGGCCGTGCGGGCATGGAGTGGCTTACTGGGTTGTTTAATGTTATCTTTAAGACGAAGAAGATTCCCGAATAATGGAGGTGGGGTATGATGATTCCTTTGTACAAGAACAAGGGTGATATCCAAAACTGCAATAACTATAGGGGTATCAAGTTGCTGAGTCATACTATGAAGCTTTGGAAGAGGGTGGTTGAAGTCAAGGTGAGGAAGAGTGTGTCTATTTCCGAGAATCAGTTTGGATTTATGTCGGGGCGATCGACTAAGGAAGCTATTCATCTGGTGAGGAGATTGGTAGAGCAGTATAGGAGAGAAAGAAGGACCTACAAATGGTATTTATAGACCTAGAAAAGGCGTACAATAAAGTTCCATGGGAGGTTCTGTGGAGATGTCTGGAGGTTAGTGGTGTTCCGGTAGCTTACACTAGGGTAATCAAGGACATGTATGATGGTGCTAAGACTCGGGTGAGGACAGTGGGAGGTGAATCAGATCACTTCCCAATAGTGATGGGGCTACACCAAGGACCGGCTCTCAGTCCGTTCTTATTTGCTCTAGTGATGGATATGTTGACGTGACACATTCAAGGGGAGGTGCCATAGTGCATGTTATTTGCAGATGACGTAGTACTGATTGATGAGACATGGAGCGGGGTCAATGCGAGGGTGGAGGTCTGGAGGCAGACCTTAGAGTCTAAGGGTTTCAAGTTGAGCAGGACCAAAACGGAATATTTGAGTGTAAGTTCAATGACGAGACTCATGAAACAGACGCGGATGTGAAGCTTGATACCCAAGTCATCCCGAGTAGGGGTAGTTTCAAGTATCTCGGGTCTATAATCCACGGTAACGGGGAGATTGATGATGAGGTCTCCCACCGTATTGGTGCGGGTGGATGAAATGGTGGCTCGCATATGGTGTTTTGTGTGATAAGAAGGTTCCACCAAGACTTAAGGGTAAGTTCTACAAAGTGGTGGTTAGACCTACTATGTTGTATGGGCTGAGTGTTAGCCAGTCAAGAACTCCTATGTTCAGAGGATGAAAGTAGCAGAAATGAGGATGATGATAGGGATGTGTGGGCATACTAGGAGAGATAATATTAGTAACGAAGTTATTCGGGACAATGTGGGAGTTTCCCCCGTGGAGGACAAGATGGGGGAGTTGAGGCTGAGATGGTTCGGGCATGTGTAGAGGAGGAGTACGGATGCTCCTGTTAGGAGGTGTGAGTGGCTGGCCGTGGTGGGTCAAAGAAGGGGTAGAGGAAGGCCAAAGAAGTATTGGGGAGAGGTGATTAGGTAATATATGGCGCTACTTCAGCTCACTGAGGACATGATCCAGGAAAGAAGGGTGTGGAGGTCGAAAATTAGGGTATTGGGCTAGTAGGTAGTCGAGAGTTCCTCGTTTTTTAGTAGTATTAGTAGCTCCCTTATGTCCTCTCTGCATATCGCATGTTCCAGTCTGCTATTGTGTTACACCCCATATTTTTGCACGTGAGAGTACGTCGTAAGTCAGCTGATGTAAGCTCATAAATAAGATTTATATTTGGAAGCATATAAAGTAAGTTAATTGTGTTTGTTGATACACAAATTTTCCTCAAATTATTTTTAAACTTGCATATAAGCTTTCAAAATTACTCTTTGTAATGATGAGTGTTTTTTCCTATTTTTCCATATTTTATTAAATTATTTTTCTGTTTATTTAACATTTATATTTAAATAATTATTCATAAATTATGTTATAAATAATTTCAATGTGTTTCCCGGCTCGGTATGCTATATTTAATCATTTTTTTGTCCATTCGGATTCAATTATTTCACAAATTAGCCAATTGGATCTCATTTAATTTTAATTACAATGATTTTATAATTATAGCCCAATTGAACATTTTGTATTATTTTAGTTCAAAACTTATGCATTTTTTACACTTAATATTATCTAATTACTGTAATTTCACCTATTTAAACGTAATTTCACTTCTATACAATTATTGGCTATTTTTATTAATTATTTATCTATTTTTTGGGTATTTAATACATAGCCACATTTTATTTAAATTCTAGCCTAATCTACCCAACCCACCTGATTTCCTTAAACCCAATTAACCCAGACCCATAACCCAAATTCCTACCTAGCCCAAACAAATTCATACCCTGCCCAACCCCATGTGTGATCTGAGCCGTTGATCATATGAGATCAACGGTCTAGATCCAACCTTCCTTAATTAATTCCTAACTACCCCCCCTTCGACCCCTCATTTCCCTCACGACCTCTCATCTCTCTACGCTGGTCTCTCTAGTCTCTCTATAGACTTCTGTCTCTTCATCCCCGATGGAGTTTCTCTTCCTTCCTCCGGCCATCTCTGACCACCATCCTTTCGACTACAAGCCTCCATAAGGTCTCCTCTATCTGGTTCACAAGGTGACTAAAACACCAGAAACGGGGACTACCCGAGCTAATGATAGAGGGAAGAACACTTTCCGTCTTTCAATGAATGTGCCCCAAAAGAGGGCTAGGTTCAAGGGTACGCACCTAGTAGCTGCGAGCCTAAGATCAAAGGCAGTTCCAAACATATCTGAAGCCCTCGAGGGTCTGGTCCATGCCAACTCGCACCTGGGGCTCCTGCTTTGGTTGTTTCCGGCCTCTCCGGTGGGGTTTGGACACGACCACGCTATATCCACCACGATCTTTGAGTTTCACGGCACGTTCTCCAGTTATCTCTAATTCTCTTATGAAACCCTAACTTTTTAACCCTCCGATATTTCTAGATACGTAATAGATTTTTACATATTATCAGTTCTTTCCATGTTTTCTTTAAAGATTTCCCAGTTTCCCAAACGATTTCTCATCTTTTTAAAACTAGGGTTTGAAACCCTTTTTCGAAACAGTCCTCTTTCTAACGTCTTAGCATTATTCTTGTAGTTTTTCTACTGTGTTCTAACATTATTCGAGATTTTCCTTTTGTTTGACTTGTTTGTTGCTAAAATCCCGAATTCCTTGGTTCAATCTGCGAATCTAGGTGTATTGGCTATCTTTGTTTACCTGTTCTAGCATGAGTGCTTTGCTTTGTGAATATTCTGTGATTTCTGGTGTTATTTGCTATGTGCTTGCCACTAGGGTTCCTAACTATTCCTTTCTTTTGCCTATGTCATGATTCGTACTATGTTTTGACTCTTGTCTATTATATGTTATTTGTGTTTATAATATTGTGATCTTTTCTATTTTGAATCCCTAAACCTTTGTGATTGGTACTGCATTGATTCTGCATAATTCTCTCTACTGCTTCTTGAGTATTTCCTTAATTAAGGCATATTGATTTCCTGTCTTTCCTTGTTTATATTATGCATATCCCGCTCATATGCGATATTTTCCTTAATTATACTTGATTCCCTGTAATTTTCTATTGTGTCCGAGATTTCCTCCACTAATTTTCAGGATTAAGTCATGCTTTGCCCTATGAATATGCTGCCAATTTACTTTCCTTAATTATGTGCTATATAATTGTCCACTATTAGGTGTTACACGATTTTACTGCCCCTATTTAATAAAATCAGTCTTATAAATTGATTCCCTTTCTTTATTTAGCCATGATTTTCACCATTTGAACTTGACTCCCTAATTAAAGGGAGACCAAGTCTTTGATTGACTCTGATTGATTCTGACTGAATATCACTCATGTAATTATGTTAAATTACTACTTCTTACCTTATGTGCTTACTCGTTTTTAACACTATATATACTCTGACTTCTCTCTTTGCATAACACACACGAATACATTGATACACTGACATACACACACAAAACACTGATACATTGCATATCACAAACACACACAACAATCAATACTACTCTCTCTTGTGCTCTTTCTCTCTTTCTCTCTTTGCTCTATTGTTGTTCTCTGCTCTTGCCTATTAGTGGCCGATTGTTAGCCAAGGCTACTATTGTGTTATCACTTTCTCTTACATTCTGTTGTGCTCTTCTATCATCCGGTATGTTCTAATTAATTTTCCAAATCTCCAAACTAATGTGTTTATTTATATTTCAGTTTGTCATATTCCTAATTGTCTTCTACCTATGTTTCTACTGTTCAACATGTAATTAACTCCTTGTTTGCCTATTGATACTTGCCATGTTTGCCTCTTTACATGTCTATGAGTGAAGTCAATACTTGTTATAAACCTTGCCTAGTTCTGTATACATCCGTTAGGTTATTTCTTTTCATGTTCAAGTATCGTGTGTCCCCTAATCCCCCTTAACCTTTTACCTGTTATTGCTTATCCTACTTATGACTTATATGCTTATGACTATTGTTTTCTCCTAATCTTACATGTTATAATTGTCTCCTCCTACTGTCTACTACCATGTCTACACTTAGCCATTTCCTGGTCCCCTGAACCTTTATTGATTTGTGTAACTATGCTTAAATGAGTTCCTCAAGTCTATGTATCTCTTTGTGTCATTATGTGATCTATTTGTCCCCTTCACCCATTATCCTTGTGTGCAACTCTATACTGGTGAGCCTTTGTGATTAGCGCTTCTGTTTATTTTTAAGTTAATCTTTCAAAAATATAACTCTCCAGTTTTTGAAAAACTCCTTTCTTCACTACGAACTTTCCTCTCTTCTTTGCACTTCACACTACTCTTAGAAATTAAGTCCTACCCCCTTCGTGTGAGCACTGCCTCTGGTAATTCAACACTGCACTTGTTCAATTTTGGCAATTTGCTTGGGTGCTGGTATTGGCCAAAGACCCATTGGTGCCCTAGGGAGCTTTTCCACACCCAGACCATGTAAGGATGTGAAACTCGAAAGGAATGAGGTTGGAAGATTGGGCCGAATTGAAGGTTCCCTATAGAAGTAACTTCTTATTTTCCTTTTGCTAATGTAATTCATTATTATTGGTTTGTAATAACTTGTAAACGAATGTTTGGGGCTGGATAGTGAATATCGGGGCTATGCATGCTTAGTCTAGTAATGGGTAAAAAACCTGCTTATAGTATTTTACTTACTTGTGTGCACAATAGATATCCTGTTTAGGACATGCACCAGAAACCATGCTTAGGTTCTTCATTCCAGCATGCCTATTCATATCATTTTATAAACTTTGCTCCCTATTAATAACTACAACAAGTAATGGAACTGTCCTGACATACTACTGTTGCATCTTCATAAGCATTGCATGTAGAGAACCTGCCTATAGGATTTTTACTTATGTGCATTAGATATCCTGCTATTTAGGACTTCATATTG
>ML291767.1:5961-126542 GCA_005239495.1 Nicotiana undulata
GGGGGGGAAGAAAAATGAAAACCTCTTCATGAATAAATTATACTTTTCAACTTCCAAATAGAATTGAAGTGTAGCGTAGACCCAAGTCAACAGTTAAGTCAATGGAAGGTTGCATTGGCCAAGCAGTAGAAGGCGGTCTTTCTCTTCCAAAATTATGGTCCATGAAATCTCGAGAAAAAATGTCTTTTTAGGTGAAAAAATCTTCCTACCCTAATTGTTGATAAGTTTTCTGTGGAAATAAAATAAATAAAATAATAAACCCCTTACCACGTCAGCAGTTTGATTTTTTTTTTCCTGGGAAATCTGTTCAGATAATTGAGTGTTTGATTGGTCTATATAAGGCCATAATTTTTTGCTTCCTCGTCATTTTTGGATGAAAAATGTACTACAAAGTGCAATAATAAGGAAAGTAATAATGAACATATACAAAATTCAGCAGAAAAAGAAGAAGGAAGAAATCAATTAAAAAGAAACGAGGAAATTGTATCTCAAAGTTTATACTTAATAGGAAAACTAGAGCTGTCAAAACGAATCAGTCCAACCTAATCTCGCGAGCTTTTAAATTTGGTGGATTAGGACGGACTAATCCGTCATATAAATGAGTCTTAAAATGGCCAGCCTAACCCAGACCTAAGAGGGCCGCGGGCTCTGCCCTTCAATTTTTTTAAATTTTTTTCTTTAAATCCTTAAATATTTTTCGTGACGTAGTCGATTATTCATAAAACAACTTCTGTTTTCTTAGAGCGTACAAAAAGCTTGATATTGAACGAGTAATCCCGTAATCGAAATGCAAATTCTCTATATCTCTAGCTCTTCTTTTAAGAGTTACATGAATATTTTCTTAATACTTTTCTTTCGTTTTCCTCGAATTTAGAAATTGCTTCAATAAGTTTATAAGCTGAGATTTTTTAATCTAGGAATAACATCATTTGCTGACTTCATCATTATAGTCTATAAAAAATTTAAAATTCATGAAATTATCTAGTGGTGAATTTTTTTTGTGTGTATTTAAAATTGTTCTTTTTCTATACTGAAGAGCAGTATAAATATTAATAATATATTAAAGTAATCAAACTGATCATTGGCCAAAGTAATATTTTCTTTTGAAAAAAAGTTGTAGACAATTAAAATTTTATTGAATTTAAATTCATATAAAATATGGATTAAATATATATTGGTCCAAATAAATATTATGGGATAATATAATTAAATTAACTATATAAGTCCAATATATATGGATTAAATAAAGGAATTTTTACCTCCTATAGCAAAGGTTGATACCTTGTTTATTTTAAATAAATACCTTTTAAAAAATTATATTCCATAGCTACCTTTTGATTTTTATAGCCAAATATCTATTATGGTCACCTCCTACCCTTAAGCCATAAAATACGCTTTGTATTATTTTTCTCTCTCATTCTTTCAGATTTTTCTCCACACTCTCTCTCTTAACGTCAGTCTTTCTCCATGAATACAACCACGATTCTCCACTGATTAATCTCCATTATCTGGCAAAATTTTTAACACAAATAACTTCAGGTCCAATCCCATCGCTGGGGAGAAGAGTGATGTTGTAGCTTTTGGTGGGTAAGGCAGCAGAACAACGAATAGTACCCAATTTAGAGACGTGTTTGGGCAGCGTTTCTGAATGAAATTGGAGTTGGTTGAGAGGTGTTGCAGTGAATTGTAACGAAGCCGCCATCATTGAGACTCTGAAGCAGAAAGCTTTCGAAGTTAGCACGTGGGGAGGGTGAGGATTTTGGGTGGAAGTCGAATCAGTCCAGTTATTTTTATAGAGAAATTTTATTGCGGTCCTCTCGATGACACGACATTAGGGCTGTCCTTGAACGAAGACGACAGAGTTTGGGGCTGAGCAACTTAAAGATTCTGTTAATATATTATCAATGTATTTCAATGTATCTCGTTGTATTTTTCATATATTTCATTGCATTCATTGTCTTTTTTTCATTCTATTTCAGTGTATCTCGTTGTATTCCATGTATTTCATTGTATTCACTGTCTCGCTATATTCCATGAATGTATTAAGTTTTTTTAATTAATATAATTCATGTATTCAGATTTATAATTGTGTTTGTTGAGTTATATCATGAGTCTATTTGTGTTAATTGATTCACTTTCGTTTAAAAATAATTGAATAGACCACGATTTATGTTATTTACGTTATTGTATTCAAAAATACATATCGTGAATACAGTCGAATAGAATAATCTGCCTAGTTGTAATCCCCTGTTTCACGCTGAGAAATGCTACTGTATTCATGAATACAATAGCTTAAATACATCGAATACACTAAAAAATCTAAAAATATAGCTATAGGAAGTAATATAGTAAATGGTAGCTACAACTAGCTAATAACCACTAAACAATAGGTTGTATTGGCCTCACGGGCCAGACGCTTGACTTGGGCTGAGCTTATAAGCTTAAGTTTTAAATGGGTTAAAAAAATCCTAGCAAGTTGCGGGCTGGGTTAGGTTGGCCTCACGGGCCAAGCCCATTTTGACGGCTCTAAAGAAAACTCTAAGGGGTCGTTTGGTCATGGTCTATAAGTATTTAAAAATAATATTTAGTACTTTTAATAAAAAAAAAGCTAAAGTTTTTTTTATATAAAGGAAAAGAATATTTTTAGATATATAAATGAAGTAACAATTTATCTTACTTAAAAATGGGTTGATGAATAGTTTTATTAAGGTTTCAATTAGAATTGATTTGACAATTCCTTATTACTCCTTCATTAGACAATGTGGTGAAGGTTTTACTCCACCTTCCTTAATTGGTACAAGTCAATCTTTCTTTTCCTCAATCTCTTTGCTTCCGATTCGCCATAGATTTTGGCTTTAGTTTTTCAAAAAACAAAAATTGAAAACATTGTTTGTGTTATGAAATATGATCAACTTTTGGGAAATAAAATTCAAAAATTTCAAGTTCCCCAAAAATGGTTTTGGGCATTTTTTGAGTGATGTTTTCTTCCACTCACAAAATATCAACTATTTTCCAAATAAAATGCATGTCCAAACATAACGCAACTTCCAAATATTATTGTCCAATACAACTTCAAAATCTCTTTTTTCAAGTTTCAATCAATTCTATGTTCATACATTAGCTTCACATTTCAAAAATTCCTACGTATATATTTTCTGTCTTTTTTGGGATATTCCTACTCACCTTATTTTTCAAAGATTTTATTAGTTCAAGTGTTCAACAATACTTTTAAGCTGCTCTATAAAATCTTACCTAAGATCAATAATGTCTCAACGAAAAATTAACTGAGTTGGTTATTCTACCAATCGAAAAGGAATAATTAGAGGAAATCAATTATAAAAAAACTATTAACAACTTTGTATCTCAAAAAGCTAGAAGATTATAATTCAAATAAAAATAAATATTATAACGCTCTTTAAAAATTTTAGGCCTCACATTCTCATCCCCCCCCCCCCTCCTTTTTTACCCTAACCATTTTAAAAGAGATAAAAGTGATTTTAAAAGAGATAAAAGTGATTTTAAAAGCTCAAATCAGTTTTCATTTAGAAAGGGACAATGTAACGACACAGCCGGTCGTTGCCCCGTTTCCCTCATTTCTGCTTCTTTATGTGTTATTCAGCTGTATTATGTTGTATCGGGTTGGTTGGTTTGGGTCCCGAGTGGTTTCAGATTGGAATGAGATACTTAGTCTCCTATTTAGAAGTTTAAGTTGGAAACGTCACTGATGTTGACTTATGAGTACACGACCTCGGATGTGGACTTTTTATGGTTCATTTAGCTCCTTTAGGTGATGTTGGACTTAGGAGCGCGTCTGGAATGTCATTTGGAGTCCGTGGTAGAATTAGGTTTGAATGGGCAGAATTAGAAATTTGGCAATTTTTGGTCGGTAGTAGAAAATTTGATATCGGGGTAGGAATGGAATTACAGAAGTTTGAGTAGGTTTGTAGTTTCATTTGTGACGTGCAAAATTTGAGGTTATTTGGATGTGGTTTGGTAATTTTCGGCGTCGTTTGCGGAATTTGGAGGTTTAGAAGTTCTTAGGCTTGAATCCGAGGTTAATTTGATGTTTTGATGTTGTTTTGAGTGTTTCGAAGGCTTGACTAAGTTCGTATGTTGATATGTGACTTGTTGGTGTTATTGGTTGAGGTCCCGAGGGCCTCGGGTGTGTTCTGGATGGTTGACAGATTGATTTTTGGTGTTTGCAATCTGTTGGTGTGAATTCTGTTGATGTTTCCGCACCTGCGGAAGGGGAGCCACAGATGACAGGTCGCAGGTGTGGAGTGGTAGAGCGCAGATGCAGAAAATGGGAGGCTAAGGATGGAGCGCAGGTGCGAAGGATTGGCCGCACCTGCGAGCCTCAGGCGCGAGTCCTGGGCGTAGGTGCGGAGGCTGAAGGTTTAAGTGAATTTCGCAGGTGCGATGGTTTTGACCGCAGGTGCGGTTCTGCAGGCGCGGGAAAAAGCCTGCAGGTGCGAAAAGCCTGGGCAAAAAGTATAAATAGCACACTTCGCGAATTTTGGTCCATTCTTCACCATTTTCAGTCAGTTTTGAAGCTTTTGGGAGTAATTTTGAAGGGGGATTCAAGGGGATATCAGTGAGATAAGTTGCTTGAACCCTAATACTCGTGTTTATGGTGATTTCCCATTGTTCAATCATTTAATTAGTGGAAATTAGGGGTGAAAAGGATGGGTTAAAGCTTGGAATTTGGAGAGTTTGATTTGGGAATTTGAGGGACCAAATGAGATCGGATTATGAAAAATTTAGTGTGGTTGGACTCGTGAATGAATGATCTATCTAGTTTTGTAACTTTGTCAGATTTCGAGATGTGGGCCCGGGGACCTAATTTGAGCTAATTTCGAGATTTTGGTCTAATTTGATAGTTTTTCTTGTGGAATTCACTCCATTAATGTATGTTGATGGTATTGTACTGATTATGAATAGATTCGGAGCATTTGAAGACCGAGTCGAGAGTCAAGAGCATCGCGAGGTAGAGATTTGACCGGTTTGAGGTAAGTAACGATTGTAAATCTAGTCCTGAGTAGGGCTGTCCAAAACCGAACCGAAACCGTTAACCGAAACGAACCGATGGCTTATTGGCTTATTAGTATCGGATTATCGGGATAATGGATGGGGAACGGATTGAGATTTTATAATTAACGGCTTAACGGTTTAGGGGAGGATTACTTAATTTTCTTATCGGATAAACCGTTAATTTGTTAAGAATTTTTATATTTACACTTTTATTCCTATGTATATAAATTGACTTTTTTCCAGACGCTAAAGCACAAGAGATAACAAGTTAATTTTTTGAAAATATTTTGACAACAGATCCAATGAATGTCTTGAAAGTATCTATATCCCTGTAGGATTATGAAAATGATAGGAGTTGCAAGCACTGACGCAAATCAAAAAAGTGATAATTATGCTCTTACAATTTAATGCAAGAACTGAAAGTTCATTGCTCCATCTCAAGCATATTGTAGCGACAAAAAATATACGAGCATATCTAACAAAAGAGAAGCTTGGATTTCCAGAAACATCTTCCCCAGTGCCGAAACATCATTATCATATGCCATGTGAGAATATAAGGACAAAAGGAATATCTGTTGGTTAATATGTGTATGATAGTGTGTAGTCTTTGTATTGATCGAATGATTGTTCAAATTTTTTTTTTTTTTAATTTGGTTTAGCCGATAAGCCGCCCGATAACCGCTCGATAATTGTTAATACGATATCAATCCGCCTGTTGACTTGGATGGCTAGCGGATTACTACATTTATAATCCGATAACCGTTAAGCCAAACTGTTAGGTGTAATTATCCGCCCGATAAGCACCCCTAGTCCTGAGGGTATGAAACTCCGGATTTTGTATCATTTTACTATTTTGAGGTTACACACGTGCTAGGTTACGGGTGTGTGGGCGTGCACTGTTGGGATTGTGACTTGGTCCGTCCCGTAGCAACGGTAAAGTTGCATATGTTGTTGAAACTATTTGATACTTATGTGTTTTAGAAAGAGTTTTTTCTGTAAACTGGGTTGAATGCCATGTTTAGGCCTTGTGCCAGTGCTGTTTGGACCCTTAGGGGCCTTTTTCTTACTATCCTCTCACCGTTTTCAAATGAAAATCTATACTCAGTCATGGTTATACTTATTTACTGCATAACTCAATCTTTATTACTCTGTTTTGATGCATATAAATATTGTTTTGGGGTGAGTACTCTGTTTTTATTGAGTGCCCGAGTGGCTTGAGAGGTTTATGATTGAGTGAGCGAGGGCCTGATTAGTAAGGATATTTATGGGATCAAGCTGCACGCCGCAACATGTTTTGATATAGGCAGAGGGCCTCATTGGTTTATGCCATGATTTGGCATGATGTAGCGCTTGGGCTGAAGGAGCCCCTCCGGAGTCTGTACACACCCCCAGTGAGCGCATGTACTTATTGAGTTCGGGTGCTGAGTGACTGGGAGGCATGAGTGATGGTGAGGTACGCCCGAGGGGTTGTTTACGAGTGATTGTATACGAGTGACTGTAATGTTTTCCAGATGGACTGTATATGAGTGATGTTTTGCCCTAGGGGCTTTTTATGATTTCATCATTTTTGCTCACCTTTGTATAGAGCATCTGTTTGAAAACTATTGAAAAATATCTTTAAATGATTTCTACTGGAACTGGGTTTAAACGAGATGATTTGATTCAAACTTTGATTTTAAAAGCATGTTGTATTTTATTGAGATTCATGATATGAACTTTATATGCTTTATTGCTCGTCACTACCACTTAGTCTTTATTTACTGTTGTTACTTTCTAAGTTGGCATACTTACGTTACTCCTTACACCTTGTGTGCAAATCGAGGTGTTTCTAAACGTGGTAGAGAGTGTTGATTCTTCTGTCGTAGATCTACCAGAGTTAACAAGGTAGCTGCCCGGCGATCGCAGCCTTGCTCTTCTCCCTCCTATCTTCGTGTAGTTGTTTAGTTACTTCCCAGACTCAGTTAGTCTCAGTATTGTCAGTTGTTGTAGTTTGCTCATGTCTAGTGACAACTAATGTCGGGCTTTTCTGTCCGCACTTTCGTTTGTTTTGAATTTCTTTATGAAGTTTTATTATGAAATAGCTTGAAATTTATCTTTGAAATGAAATATTGTGTTGTTTTGGTAATGAGTCGGCTAGCCTATATCACGACCCGAAATCGCACCTTCAAGTCGTGATGGCGTCTAACGTTGAACCCGCTAGACAAGCCAACGTTTTAACTGAAATAGTCAAATTAACAACTAAAAACAATAAATGCTACTTGATAATCATAATGAAAATACGGGAGATTTAGTAATTCTAAAACCACAATAGCAAATCTCGTAGAAAACCCCTTTTAAGTACAACCCAGAATAAAGTCACAATCTTACGAACTACACTAATGAAGTGGCTAAAAATAACAGTTTGAAATAAAGGGGTACATCTGTCTGGAAATACGTAAATGACAGACAGAAAAGATAGAAGGTGACGTCAGGGCCCACGAACGTCTGCGGGTCTACCTTGATGTTGCCTGCGTGGACTGAATGATACTTCCTCTAACAAGGTCCACTCGGTCCAGCTGCGTAATCTGCACAACATAAAGAAGTGCAGGTATAACATCAGTACAACCGATCCCATGTACTGAGTAAGTGCCGAGCCCAACCTCGACGAAGTAGTGACGATGCTAGACACGACAACCACAATTTACCTGTATAGTTCTATAATATCTACCAAAGAAAATGGCAAGAAATAAGAAGTTAAGCATGGTAATACGGGGACAAGTAATGGGGTAAAAAGTGAGAAGAGACTATGAATAACTGAACAAACAATAATGCAAAAGAATCAAGTCAACAAGACATAATAACCCAAACAAGAATGTACATGGCATCACCCTTCGTGTTTTACTCTCATCCTCACAATGCAATGCGTAAATGAAAGCAATATAAATAATGGCACGGCATCAGCCTTCGTGCTTTTACTCTCTTCCTCACTATGCAATGTATAGATAAAAGCAATGTAAAACATGGTACGACATCACCCTTCATGTTTTTACTCTCTTCCTCACCATGCGATGTATGAAATGAATGAGATGAATACACGGCATCACCCTTCGTGCTTTACACTCTTCCTCACCCAAATCAACAACAAATGACAACTTGGAAAGGAATTTAACAACATGGAATAAAATTCAAAACCACCCAGCAAGGGGAAAACCTCAACCAATATAATAACAATGCCCGGCAAGGGACCCAACTATAATCAATCTAATACAAGTATGTAACGTAATGAATTGAGTCTTCAACTGAAATATCATATCACAAGTACTTAACGGATAATCTCAGCAATTCAACAACTTTCCAAAGGAAACTACTTCATAATACAATAAACATCGGAATAATAACATGTAATTCACCAAATTAGACTCATGGGCATGCTTGACAAATAATGCATAGGTACTCGTCACCTCACCTATACATTGAACATGATAATACAAGTAGCACATATGACTCAACACCTAATCCCTCACTAAAGTTAGGCCAAACACTTACCTCGATGCCTCGAACACAATTTCAAGCCTCAACTACCGATTTACCCCTCGATTCCACCACTAACACGCTCGTATCTAGCCACAAGTTACTTAAGCATATCAATAAATGCTAAATGAGTCAATTCTAATGCATGGAAATGAGTTTTCTAAAGTTCTTCCCCAAAAGTAAAAAATTCAACCCCGGGCCCACTTGGTCCAAATCCGAAATTAAGATCAAAACCCGATTACCCATTCACCCCGAGCCCGAGTATATAATTGGTTTTGGAATCCGACCCCAAATTGAGGTCTGAATTCCCAAATTTCAATATTCTTAGGTTTTTCCCAAAATTCCCAATTTCCCCATGAAAACCCTAGATTCTAGGATGAAATTTTGTAAAAAGAAGTTAAGGAGTAAAGAAATTGAGTTAGAAGTCACTTACCGATGTTTTTGAAGAAGAAAAAGTGTTTAGAAAATCGCCTCTTACGTTTTAGGATTTTTGAAAAGTGGAAAATAACTGAAAATCGCATTATTTATAGGTACCCCTGCCTAGGCCTGCACCGCGGCCGCAAAGGCCTCATTGCAGCTTCTCTGAAGTTCCACCACCGCGGTCCGCGGTAAAGCGACCGCGACCACGAAGCTTCTGCAGGTTCTCTGAAGTTCGACCATCGCGGTCCACGCTAGGGCGACCGCGGCCACGCTCCCAGGTTCAGAGACATGTTATTGCACCTGACCACTCAGTGATTTTAAAGTCTAATGCACCCCGGAACCTACCCGAAACTATCCCGAGCCCTCGGAACCTCAACACAAAAGTGCACACAACCTCGGAACCACATTACGGACTTATTCGAGTACTTAAACTACCAAAATAACATCAAAAACAATGAATTAACTCCAAAATTTATAGAATTTCCTCAAACTTCATAAACTATCGAATTTTCCATTTTTGATCCGAAACACGTCAAAGCAATTCCGTTTCTTACCAAATTTTACAGACAACTCATATTAATCATATTGAACCTGTTCTGGGCTCGGGAGCCATAATACGGGCCCGGTAACACAGGTTCCACATCAAAGTTCATTTCTAAAAGCCTTTATTATCCAGTAAACAAATTTTTTTCTTTTAAAAAAGAAATCACTTCTCGGATTTGGGACCTCGGAATTCGATTACGGGCATGCGCCCAAGTCCCATATTTTCCTACGGACTCTCTGGGACCGTCAAATCACGGGTCCAAGTCCGTTTACCAAAAATGTTGACCAAGTCAACTTTATTCAATTAATTATCATAAATTCAACTTTTTATCAAATTTCCACATAAAGGCTTCCCAGCTACGCGCCTGGGCTGCGCACGCACATCGACGTAAGATAAACGGAGGCTTTCGGGGCCTCGGAATATAGTTTTAATTAAATTTACACAGGATGGCCTTTTGGGTTATCACAGTCTAGTACTACGATAGGCGTCATCACGATTGCCTGAGTATTGGGTCGTGATAGACAAAGTTGTTTTTAAAAGATTTTTTAGAGTTGCCACTTGATATTTCATTTCGGCGTGCCAGATCATCGTTTTTAGAAAAATGATTCTTTCTTTTGAAAACACATTTAGATTGTAAAACATAGTCTGCACCAGAAATTTTAAATAAAAGAATTTACTTAACTCGGAAAAAAGGTGTTAAGCACTCTCGCATGTCCTTTGAGTCACGGGAGAGTCTACAAAGAACAAAAATGTCTCCAAAAACTGGTAATGAGTGCCCAGGTTATAGAATTAAATTAATGAACTAATTGTGTGTGTATGACAAACGTGAGGAATAGGGGTGCATGCGGAGTTTGTTATGGAGAGATAAGGTAGGGGGTCCACATTTAAAAGAATGGAATTTTTTTTTATTTCTTATCAATCAATTTTCCTTTTCTCAAACCATAAATATAATTAAAAGAATTGTGCATGAGATTTCATAACAAAAACGAAAAACAATTGGCACGTTCCCTTCCTTTCTTTTCTTGATTTTTCCTTTTGCTTTTTTTTTTTTCCGTTTCTTTTTCTTTTCTGTTTTCTTCCTCTCCTTTTTTGTTTGTTTTCATTTCTTTTCTTCTAAAGATGAAACAATTTTTTTAATTATCTAAATTAATAGGACATTGACAGAAAGAAAAAAATAACTATATTTAAAAATCGAAATACTACACAATATTTATTAAAGGCCTACAACTTAAAAGTAACACTAACTAAGTGAAAATATTTTTGAAACTTTTCATTTTATCTTTGAAAAACAAAATATTGAAACTATATTAGTATTTTCAATTTTATGGAAAGTAAGATAAACTAAAAGTAAAACAATATATCAATTAGCTAAAATAAAGGATTTTTTTCTTCTTGTAGTTTTCATTTTAAGAGAAAATAAAGCAAAAAGTTTAAATAGCCAAAATAGCGAGATTAGGTCTAAAACTAACATCTAAGCACCAAATGGTATAAAGTTTTAGGGAATGTCAAAAATTACATATCTACAACTTCCCCTCTTTGATTGGAAACTCGGAGAGAAGAGAACAAAAATTAAAGCAGGAGAGTGTGACCGAGTTCTGATTTTGAACAACTTACATATCCCAAGTTATAAGGGAATCATGTCACGTGTAGTTTAAAAGTGCATGAAGTGATAAAGTGTGATTAGATGATGAGAGAGTTGAGTGAGGTACCGTTCGAGGTTCCGGTATGTGGTCCCTACCATTACATAAAAAATAAAAGGAAAAATTACAGCAAAAGCAAAAGAAAATATAAGATCCTATCTACTTCTGGTCTCGAATCTTCCTTGAATCTCCACTTGAATTGACCATGAAACTGAAAATCAAACCTATTCTTCGTGCGGGCATCCTGCTGACTTGAACTTGAAGAAAACTTAAAGTTGAACCTATTCCTCAGGCAGACATCCTGCTGCTTGCATTTGAAATAAACTTGAATGTGAAGTAGACTTGAGCTTACAAACCTTGTTTTTCATGCAGGCTCATGCTACTTCTGATTTAAACTAAATGTTCTTCAGGCTGGATACTATTGTCTCTAACTTGGACTTCAAAACTGAACATTGACCCTGTTCTCTCCGTATGCCTCGTAATGAAAAGATAAGTAAAACATTCCTTAATGTCTCTCCACATCCTTTATGAAGAGGCAAATTATTTACTGTTTAAAATTTTAATTGACACGAAATAGTTGACCTGGCCCTCAAGAATTTTATTTAGGTATCTTTGAATTCCTCTCTAATTCTGGAAACTAGAATTTTAATGAATTATTCCAACTCTTTTTGCGACTAAATAACTATATAATTGGGTTCATTATGCATGCCAATAGCCAATGAGTAAAAACAAACGTAAACAGATTTAAGTAGAAGCAGTTGTCTTTATGATCATCCTGAAAAAGTAACGGTGGGGGAAAGCAAGAAATACATAAATTAATCTTAACCTTTGCTATTTAAGTTTTTAATTAAATCGTCAATATTACAATTAAGACAAGCTAATTAACATTGAAATTATAGGAACCCACAATTTTTTTGACATAATAGAATACATGCCTTTGTCTAAAATAATTCAAACAATTAGGAAAGAAGCAATCTGGGAAATGCCACGATGGCCACCTTCATCACCAACATCTCTAACAATTTGCATGTATCCTTCCTCACCATGTAGTCTCCCACGAGTTCTTGATTAGCCGATAATTTGTACCATCTTCACTTGTTCCATAACCTATCACTGCGACAGCATGATTCAGATTGCGGTGGAAACTCACACCATATATTCCTGATAAGTTATGTGTCGTTTTGTGTTTTGATGATTTAATAAACTTTATTAGAACTAGATAGGGAACCCGTTACACATTTTCAAAGTGCTCAAGAACAACAAGTCACATGTTTGGCACAAGTTCCAACATGATCAATCAAAGAAACGGCAGAGGGAATAGATGAATTTCAGTTCCTTTGGTGATAGTACAAGTCAACTCACTACAGCTGTTAAAGTTGCTGCACTATTTCTCTGCACACACAACAATGCAGCAGTAACTTTATGGAGCATGCCTTGTAATCATCCCAATGGTCTCACTTATATATTACCAATATGAGGCAAAGGAAAACACATACTTGCAAACCCTAAATCATTAAGTCTTTCTCAAGTGTGCTGGCGCCCTCATTGACTCAAAAGCTTGAAGAACAAAGTAGCAACATAACAAAGGACCATATCCTAGCACTGAGTCTATTATATGTCCTTAGTATTGTTGTATCTTTTTTAGTGTGATTTACTAGTAATTCGTGCTCAGCTTAGTTAGAAGCATTCTGTAGGACGTCACATGTAAAACCATAAACCTTGTGTTTGTGTTTGGCTAGAGTTCGTCAAAGTGGTGAGCTTTATAATAGAGTTAATACAAAAAGGCTTATAATAGAGTTATTGCAAGTAGGTGAGGGATTAAGAGGTTAATTCCTATATTACAATAGGTTGTAATCTAAAGTTTGCTCGGTTAGTGAAGTTGAAATCCTACGAGTGTAGGTCATGGTTTTTAATCCCCTGAGCTGTACGTAAAATAGTATCGCGTTATTTACTTACTGTTGTGTGTGTGTGTGTGTTTCTGTGGGAACTGATAGAGAACCAGGTTCTCTATACAATTTGCTGGACTCTAAGTTTACATCAGTTGGTATTAAAGAAAGTTCTTTCTATAAGGCTAACACCTAGAAAGGGTACACATGGCTGCTCCACCAAACTTTGAAGAAGATCAATCAACCAACAGACCATTAAGATTCAATGGACAATGCTACATATGGGGGGAGACAAGGATGCATGATTTTATCATGGATAAAGATTCAGAGCGTTGAGATATTATCTGCGATGGACCCTTCGTCCATATGAAGAACATTGGCGAGCCAACAATGACAGTTCCAAAAAAAGGAAGGAGTACAACGATGTCGATCGCAAAGCTATAGAGAATAACGTCCGAGAAAAGAAAATCCTCGTCTATGGTATTGGACCAGACAAGTATAACAGAATTTCTGCTTGTCAATCTGCCAAGGAGATCTGGGAGGCTCTCCAAACTGTATATGAAGGAACAACTCAAGTCAAGCAGTTAAAGATCGACAAGCTCATTTGCCGAGTATGAACTCTTCAAGAGGAAGGATGATGAGTCCATTCAGAACATGCATACTCGATTCACTTCCATCATCAATGAGCTCTACTGTCTAGGAGATATCATTCCAAGGAACAAACTTGTTAGGAAAATACTCAGTGTATTACCTGGTTCTTGGGAAAGTAAAGTCAAAAATCGATATGCTCACTACTAAAGACCTATTAAATGAAGAAAAATAAGGACTATGAAAGAAGAGAACCCAAAAAGGAAAAGATTCCAGTCCTCAAGGAAGACAACAATGATTCAAGTGGTGAGGATGCTAACATGGCCTATTTGACAAGGAGATTTCAGAGAACAGTTCGCAGAAAGGGAGGCATTTAGAAAAAGGGATGCTCCAGCAGATCAAAAGGCTATGACTTATGTCATAAATGCGTGAAGACAGGACATTTCATCAAAGATTGTCCTCTCCAAAAGCAAGACCAGTACAAGCACAACACAAACAAAACAACCAAGAGGAACCTGGTTCCTGACAAGAAATTCAAGAGAAAAGATGATGCTCACAATGTTGTGAAACAAGCTCTTGCTACATGGGGAGGTTCCTCCAGTGAATCTGAGGGAGATGATGAACAAGGTAACACCTCTATAATGGCCATTGAAAGCGAATTAGCTGAATATGACCCCAAAATTTTCCCTGATGACAAAAATCTAACGAGGATGAAGATGGTGATGACGATGAGGTAAACTTTCTAGGCGTTCAAGAAATTTGAAGTCTTATTCTCGAAAGAAGCTTGTATCCTTAAATAATCTTCTAATTGATGCTTATCATAATCTTATCAATGATAAAAATATGTTAACTATGGAACTAGAAGAGGTAGTACATGAGAGAGATGGTTTGGTAGTTGTAGTGGTTGATTTAAAAGAAGCCATTGAAGATTTAAAGAAAGAAAAGGATGCTTTAACTGAGAAAATTGAAAAGGTAGAGCATGAGAGAGATAACTTGTTGGTAGTAGTTGTGGATCTAAAAGAAATAGTAGAAGAATTAAAAAGAGAAAACAGCTCCGAAAGCACTATAAAAGGTAAGGAAGTGGCAAGTGAGGTACACATTAAACTCGAAAATAAGCTCAAAATGGTGAAATTAAGTCTGTGTGCTGAACTTGAAAGAATGAGACAACTTCAGGAAGATCTAGGAAGGGTAAAAAATGACCTAGATAAATCTCTAAAGTGGACCTAGTCCTCTGATACAATCACTGCCATGTATAAAAGCAACGGAGGGAATATGTAGGGAATTGGGTTCCAAAAGGAAAAGTCTCCTTACAACCCACATAGTAAGTATGTTACTGTCCCTGATAACTAGCTTTGCACTCATTGAGGTAACACTAGGAACTTTAACGAATCCCGCAAAGCTAGATTTAAGTCCCAACAGAAAAATAAAGTTTTTGTTGAAAAAGTACCTACTGCTAAAGAACCTGGTCCCTCCGATAAAAAATGCGTTATGCCTTCTTGGACAAGAAGAAGTTTAATTCGACCTTTCCCGCACTACAAGGGACCTAAACTTGTTTGGGTTCCTAAGTTAAATCTCTGATTTTCTTGTGCAATGAGCGATAAAAGGAAGCAACAAAAGATGGTACATGGATAGTTGCTGCTTTAAGCATATGACTGGAAGCACTGATGATTTCCTTTCACTTAAATCCCTGCAAGGTGGGAGTGTGTTCTTTGGCGGTGGAAAAAAGGGATACATTCTTGGATTTGGAAGAGTTGTGAAGACACTCACTCACTCAACTGAGAATGTGTACTATGTGAATGGCCTGAAATACAACTACCGAGTGTTTCTCAAATCTACGACAAAGGAGACAAAGTTGAATTCTTATCAAAGACTTGCAAAGTCACCAATCTTGTGACTGGTGAAGTGGTTCTATTGGCAAAAAGATTCTAAAACATCTACGTTGCTGATTTTGAGTCTTTGAACATTGAGGATCTTACATGTTTGAGTGCTAGTGACAAGGTGTGTGATGCATGTGTAAGAGGAAAGAAAGTCAGGTCTTCATTCAAGCCAAAAAAAGGAAGTAAGCACCTCGAGGCCACTTGATCTTCTTCATAAGGATTTATGTGGACCTATGAGGTGCCCAGTAGAGGAGGAAAGAAGTATATATTTGTCATAGTTGATGACTACTGCAGATTTACATGGCCTTTGTTCCTCAGAACCAAGGATGAAACTTTTCCAGTATTTGTTTCTTTTGTGAAGAATATTTAAGTGATGATGAGCCATAATGTTGTAAGCATAAGATCTAATCATGGCACATGGTTCGATAATGCAAAATTCGACGAATTCTGTGCTGAAAATGATATAAGTCATAATTTTTCAGCTCCCAAAATACCCCAACAAAATGGTATAGTGGAGAGGAAAAATAAGACTCTTGAAGACATGGAAGAACAATGCTAATTAATAGTGGTGTACCAAAAGGCTTTTAGGCGGACTGTAACAACCCGGTCCGTCGTTACGTAGAACATGCCTATTTCTATCTTGTTTTAGCTTGGTTAGACTGTTCCTGAGGTGTTAGAGTTGGTTGGTTCGGGTTCAGAGCGGTTATAGAAGGAATTGAGACACTTAGTCTCTAAAAGTAGCCTTAACGTTGGGAAAGTCAACCCGGAATTGACTTATCGGTAAATGATCTCAGAATGCGGATTTTATGGCTCGGATAGCTTCGTTAGGTGATTTGGTACTTAGGAGTGTGTTTGGAATGTTTTTGTGACGTCCGGTGTAGAATTAGGCTTGAATTGGCGAAAGTTAATTTTTGGCGATTTCCGGTCGGCAGTGAAAAATAGGCGATCGGGGCCAGAATCGAGTTCCGAGAGTGGGAGCAAGTTCGTAATTTCATTTCAGATATGTCTGCAAAATTTCAGATTAATCAGAGTTGTTTTGGATAGTTTCGGCATCGTTGGTGGAAATTAGGAATTTCAATGTTCATAGGCTTGAATTCGATGAATTTTTAGAGTTTTGATGTTGTTATTGGTGTTTTGAAGGCTTGACTAAGTTTGGATGATCATTTAGGACGTTTTGGTATAGTTGGTTGAGGTCCCGAGGGCCTCGGGTGTGTTTCGGGTGGTTAACGGACCAATTCGTGGCTTGAGAACTTGGCACATTTCTCGTGTTTCCTGTTGCTGGTTTTCTCTTCCGCGATCGCGAGGGGTATCCTGCGATTGCGTAGGCTTAGCGAGGGGGGGGGGTTGGATAATTGTTCAATGCGGTAGCAGAAGGGAGGTTGCGATCGCAGAGGCCAAGGCGGCAATGCAATGCGATCGCGTGGTATGGTCCGCGATCGCGTAGGTCTACGTGGGCGCGTGAGGGAGTCAACTTTTGTGCATCGCGATCGTGTGAGGATGTTTGCGATCGCGTGAGTTTGGACCAGGTTGAACCGCGATCGCATGGTGAATGTTGCGATCGCGTAAGGTTAAATTTGGGGGCTGTTGAATTACTCTTTGCGATTGCGACAGGATGTCCGCGATCGCATAGAAGAAAGCACTGGACATAATCTTTAAGTCCAAATATGAGGGTTTTAGCCATTTAAAAAAAAACTCCATTAGAGAGCTCGAGAGAAGGGAGATTTTGGAGAGATTTTCAGCGGGAGACTTGAGGTGAGTATTCCTTAATCATTCTTGGTCTAATTTCATGAATTAGTATTGATTATTACCATGGAAATTGGAGAATCAAAGTGGAAATTGGGGAAGAAGGGGAAGAAAAATTTGGAAATTCTTTTGACGAATTGAAGGAATATTCATGTTGATCAGCGAAGATGTACCAAGTCATTTTCTAAGTTTGAGTACACTTGGCTTGTTGCTTATTGGCGCACAGATTGCACGAGTTGTGGCTTTAGATTGTATTGATATGTCATATCACTAGAGTGGTTGTGATGGATGAAATGAGGTCATCAGACCTATAATAGGTGCTATCGGATTTGATTTCAGTATATTTGGGAGGATCTTGGTACTGATCGGCCTAGAAATTTCTATAATTCCTATTGAAGGAGAGGGAGTTCCATGACTTGTTTACCCGACGAAGGGTTATGAGTTTCCGCGTGTTCCTTTCATCATTTGCAGTATACGAAGGTGTTAGAACGAGACCTTGTTTGATAAGAGGTGTGTTACCGGCATTGGGTTGTTTTAGCAACTGTTGTGATTAGAAATTATCGCCAGGAGTGTTTGAGTTATGTGGTATATAAGGTAATTTCAACTTAGGTTATGACTATGGCTTGATACAACTTGTTTAGACTTATGCAGTGTGTTGATGCGAGATTATGATATTATAGAAATATCGGATGTAGAAATTGGATTCTAAAGCTTATGGGCTAGGTTGGATGAAGAAATTTCAATTATGTTGTGTTATCAGACCTATATGGGGTAGGGTGACGTGTGAACACCCCCGGGTTTGTGCATGGTAAGGTTATGCGGCGGTTTGATGGTTTGAAGAACAACTCTCGGCACATTCAAGTACGAACGTATATTTAAGTGGGGAAGGATGTAACGACCCGACCGGCCGTTTTGAGCATTTGCACTTCGCTCGGTAGTTTACGGGTATGAGTAGCTCTGTATGTTGTATTATTACTTAGGTGAACCGTCGGTTTTGGTTTCAGGTTATTCGGAATTGATTGAGAAGAATGATTCTCAGCTAGAAGCTTCAGATTGGAAAGGTTTGTCCAAGTTTGACTTTTTGAGATGTCGGATTCGGATTGTGATTCCGGGAGTTGGAATAGTTTTGTGGTGTCATATTTGACTTGGGTGTAGAATTTGGGGTCATTTGGGCATGATTTGATTGGTTCGGCGTCGTTTGCGGAATTTGGAAGCTCATAAGTTCTTGGGCTTGAAATCCGAGGGTAATTTGGTGTTGTTTGAGTGATTCGTAAGTTTGACTAAGTTTGAATAATGTTATGGGATATGTTGGTATGATTGGTTGAGGTCCCGAGGGACTCGGGTGAGTTTGGGGTGGTTATGGGTTCATTAGTTGGCCTTGGAAGTTGCAAATCTCTGATCTCTGATGTAGGAAGTGCGAACTACACAAATTAGGCGCAGACTGTGGAGGTATTATGTGACCGCGGTGGTAATTTTGCGGACCGCGAAAAAAGGAATGCGCCCGCGGTGGATTTTGTGCGGACCGCAGAAGGTAAGTCTGAGGGTCCGCGGCTGCAGTAGGAATTATGCGGACCACGGTGAAACGTGTGCGGCCGCGATAGATTTATGCGGACCGCGCAGTGAAGGTTCAGAGAGCACTATATAAGCGAGGCTTAGGGTTTTATTTCACATCTTGGACTTGGGAGCTCGGTTTGAGGCGACTTTTCAGGAGTTTTACAAGGAGATCATCTGGGTAAGTAATTCTAACTCGGATTTGGCTAATAATCCTGAATATATCATTGAATTCGTCATTTGATTAGTACTTTGAGGTGGAAATTTGGGGAAAATTGTAGAAACATCATAAAATGGATTTTTAGGATTTGAATGTCGATTCGAAATCGGATTTTGATAAATTTGGTATTGTGTGATTCGTAATTGAATGGGTTGTCGGATTTTGTGAGTTCTGTTAGGTTCCGAGGTGCGGTCCCGGGTTGGGCCGATTTCGAGCTTTGATTCAAGATTTGATCTTTTATGATCGGGATGAATTCCTTTGGCATTATTTGATGTATTTGAATTGTTGTAGGTCAATTTCGAGTCGTTCGGAGATCAGAACGCGGGGGATGGCATCTTTGGAGCATCGCTTGGATTGCTCGGCATTGGTATTGGCTCGTTCGAGGTAAGTAACTTTTCTAAACTTAGTGCTGAGGGTATGAAACCTGGAAAACTTGCTGATGGAGGCCGAGAGCCTAATTGATTTATGCCATGATTGGCTTGTTATAGCGCTTGGGCTGAAGGAGCCCCTCCAGAGTCTGTACACACCCCCAATGAGCGCGGTTGATTATATTCAGGGATGGATTTTCCCTGGTATGGAGATGGATCTTCTCCGTGAGGCTGGATTGGCCTATTTCCTTGGTATTGGAGACTGATGATTAGTGATATATATATATTTCGGGATGGATCTTCTCTGGGCTGCACGGTCCATATACAGTACCGAGTGGTTGAGCATTGATATATTATTGAGGGATGGATTTCGCTAGACATGGATTTGTCCAGAGTACTTGATATCCGAAGATGGATTTCTTCATAGGGTTGGATTGCCATTTTCCTCGGTACTGGATGACTTATAGTTAGTGTTGTATATGTTTTGGGAAGGATTTACCTGGGCCATATGGGCCAAATACAGTACCGAGTGGTTGATCATGATGAGTGGAAAGTGTGAGGCAGTGAGATTGAGTATTTTGAGAGTGTGAGTACATTATTCATCTCTGGGATACATGGCATTAGCATTGGCATGCATACATGACATACATGCATAGAGATACATTTTTCTCATGTTGTACGGTATTACGTCATTCATGATTTTTACACACATCTATATGTGGGCATAGAGATGGATTTTATACCTGATATTTGGAAAGAAAATGAAACTTCTCACTTACCGGTGAAAGAATTTTGAGGAAAATCACACTTTTCAAACTTACTTGTACTTTTGACATTTCTGTAAAAAGAATTGAATTTTTACTAAGATAATTGAAAAGCATACCTATTTTCTGGAACTGTGAACGAGTTGAATATTTTTACTTCTTAGATACCCCTTTATACTTGCATTTGTGTTGTTATGAACTCTTGTGGAAATATTGGTGTTGGACCCAACCCGGTGTTAGCTCGTCACTGCTTTCAACCTAAGGTTAGGTTTGTTACTTACTCGGTACATGGGTTGGTTGTACTGATACTACACTTCTGCATATTGCATGCAGATGTTGGCTGCATTTGTTGCTGTGTTCGAGAGTTGCTGGAATTGAAGATGTACCCGCATCCATGTTGTAGCTGTCTCTGTTGTTCAGGGCAGCCCTAGATTTAATTGTGTTGTTTATGAACTTATCAAATAGACTATGTATTTTTTTCATTTTCGCTTTGTAAATTCTATTCTTAGAAGCTAATGATTTGTACTAACAGTCCTTGGGAAATGTAATAGATTCATATAATTCATTCTGTTTAATTGACTTGTTAAGATTATTGAAATTTGATAGTATCTGTTGGCTTACATAGCGGGCTGGTTAGGTGCCATCACGACCAGCGGATTTGGGGTCGTGACAGATTGGTATCAGAGCTCTAGGTTCATAGGTTCTACAAGTCATGAGCAAGTGTCTGGTAGAGTCTTGCGGATTAGTATGATGACGTTCATACCTGTCTTCGGGAGGCTACAGGACATTTAGGATATACTTCCCACCTTTCTTTCCTTATCGTGCGACATTGATTCAGCTTGAAGCGTAACTCCTCGAATTCCTTCCATGTATTTGTGTGCGCGCTTGAGCACTCGGTATCAGCTGTGCATCGACGGCTTGTGATTTCCGTGGTTGAGGTACGAGATGCGATTTTGGCATGTTGATAATGGGCCAGTTTGGAGAACTTGAGGCCGGTTATTGTCTGTGGCTTGAGTACTGAGATTTCGATTGCGTAAGCACGTGCATTTGGGACTTATATGTTCATTTGTATCCTTATTGGCGGGGTTTTGTGACTAGATGACTATGTGGTGACTATGATTTGATAGTGAGAGGTGTTCAGATTGTTTGGATGTGACATGAAGAGTTTGTTGGAAATGTAGCAAGGACTATTAGGTATTTGACTTTTGTATGGATTTGGCGTATGACCTCGAGTTATGGGTGTGTTGGAGGACCTTTCATGTAGTTTAGTTGTGGAGGGAAGTAAATCTTCAAATTGTGTTATGAGTTCAGACTCAGGGAGATAAAGCGATGGCGTAATAACTCTGATTATGGGGAGGTATAGAGAGATATCAGTTTGAGGCTAAAGTAGATGGGGTTATCTCCTGCGGGGTGTCCTGAGGTTGTGTGATCCTTATGTTGTTTGGTAGCAAGTTCTCTTTTACCAGTGAATGATATACGTTGCAATTTGAGCTTAGATCCCTTGTGGAAATTGGCATGAATATTATAATGGCGAATGCGAGCTTAGCAGATGATTTGAGATATTATGTGGTTTGTGTTGCATGAGTTTATGAAGGATTTAGCTGAATCTCATATGTGGTATTATGATAGTAATAAAGCATGTGCATTGTGAGTTATCAAGTGTTTTGACCTATGGATTTTAGCCAAGTAGGGGAGTTTTCTATCGACGATTTGGTTGCATGATTACGTATTGTATTGATTTGGGTCCGAGACATACTGGTGGATCAATTATGACTTGTAGAGGTTGAGATCGAGGATGACTCGAGTAAAAGCATTTCTTGATACGGGTTGTATTAGGTTTGGTAAGTATATGGTAAACATTGAATGATTGAGTTGTTATTCGTAAAGGATGTAGTGTGCACGAAGTAGGGATTCACCCGGTTGCTTAGGAGTGTGGAATGCTTCCTTGGTTGTTATTGTGCTAATGGGTACAACTTGTTCGGTCCGTTTGGTTAGTTCAGTTGAGACTTGAGTAGAGTGGAAGACTCTGGAGAATGGTATGAATGGATTCAAGATTTAGTGTAGCAATTGGAAATTTTCAAGATTTCTATATGGCTAGGATCTGAGAGTTACATTGGAAGGCGTCAAGATTCGTGGTATTTCTATATCGTTGTGGATTCTACATTTCGGTATCAGGAAAGGGAAAGAATAGCTTAAATTCATAGAAAGTCTCTTCAGCGTAAGTATTTGAGTTGTGGTACTTTTGGGGTGCTTAAGAGAGCGTTCGGCGGCTTATGAGCCTTAGGGCGGTGCGGTCTTATGCCAAGGTCTCGCGTGGTGATTTTGGTTGAGGGTTGTGGTATTATGGCAAGGAGGATAATCGATTTGAAGGTAATTCAGAAGGAACCCGGAGAAATAGGACAACTTGGAAGTAGGTTGGATCGACATGGTGATGAGTAAGATTGGTCATTTGAGTGCTTATGATGTGGTGAGTTCCTTGACGTGAATCGTGGCAATGCTCTTGGGTTTTGCGAACGGTGTAGCTTGGTTGAGTTAGAGGCATTCAGCCCGGACGGTTTAGTTAAGTGCAAATGGATTTCGAAAAGTTCTTGATGGTTTCTACCATAATTTGATATGTATATTTCCTACTGGTGTGTGGAGCATGTTGTGTATCGTGATTTCTCTTGGATAAAATCAAATGGAAGGTTATGGACTAAATGAGCATGTAGTTTCTTGCGGCTCGGAGTTGGTTTTAAGATTTTGTATTCTTTCATATGATGGCATAATGGGTGCGATGTGTTGTGTAGTATTGAGAATTTGCAAGAGCAAGGTCACAATTCGGCTTCGAAAGGAAGGTCATGAAATTCGTAGGCAACATAGATGGCTTTAGATGACTAGGTAATGATGTTACTATTTGGTATGGCTTGACGAGAATATTCATTTTGGGAAGGGCGATGTGTTTAATATAATAATGTGAATTATTATTATAATACCTCACAAACAAGGTAGATGAATTGCCAAGACTATCTCGACCTAACCCTTACACTCAGCTTAGAGAATTCAATCTCATCTAAGGTTGAATAAGATTAGATTAGTCTCGCTAAATTCGTTCTCGAATGATTCATCGATGGCCGGATTATCCTGCCTAACTGGAAGTGAATTTGTATGGGATGATCCTATAATTATAGCAGTAGTAGTAGAACTGGACGAATTCATTTCTCCACTTGAGGAAGGGGAGTCAAAAAAATGCGAAAAAAGAGCAAAATGTTTATGGAGACTTTATTGGTTCTGCGGCACTCTCCTGGTTGATCGACTGCGAGTATTAAAATTTTTCTAAGTGGCACGAAAAAATTATAGAAGTATTCCTCGTGGCATGATCGTGTATGAGAGATGTGTTAGACATTCTGGTGGTGGAGTGGGGATCAGATATGGCGGTACGCGTGTTTTATGAATTTGGAGACTGGAAGTTCTCAGGAGTAAATTGTTTCATAGTTGCGAGCTTTGAGGTTGTGGTCGAAGATAGATAAGTGATAGTGTGTGTTGTGACTTAGTTATTATGGACTTTCTAAGGGTGATTAATCTGTTTGGGGTGACAAAGTCGATTTGGGGGTCCATTGGTAGGCCCAATTAGGGATGTGTATTCTACACGAAGTTGGATTGATGGGCTCCGGGATGCTATTATTGAGGGGCGTCTTTTTCGGTTGTTTCTAAGCTTATTCGTGTTCTGAAATAATTTATGAGTTACTCTTCTATGCTGCGAGGAGTTGTGATTCGTTGGTTTTGGGTACACATGGTGCGGTTCTATTGTGGTCTTATAGCGGAATTTGAGTGAGATGAGTAATTGGGTATTGCGTGATTTAGGGCATATCGGCTATGTTCTTTCAGGTTTTGTGTGGAATTGTATCATCTGATTCTCCGTGGTTATGGTAATGCACTTGGGGTATTGGATGGGGTTTTAGCATCTCGTTGCGACAATATTTGTTGAGTTGGCGGGACAGTTCACTCGTTTGAGTCATTTTCTAAGTTTGAGTACACTTGGCTTGTTGTTTATTGGTGCACAGATTGCACGAGTTGTGGATTTAGATTGTATTGATATGGCATATCACTAGAGTGGTTGTGATGGATGAAATGAGGTCATCGGACCTATAATAGGTGCTATCGGATCTGATTTCAGTATATTTGGGAGGATATTGGTACTGATCGGCTTAGAAATTTCTATAATTCCTATTGAAGGAGAGGGAGTTCCATGACTTGTTTATACGACGAAGGGTTACGAGTTTCCGCGTGTTCCTTTCATCATTGGCAGTATACGAAGGTGTTAGAACGAGACCTTGTTCGATAAGAGGTGTGTTACCGGCATTGGGTTGTTTTAGCAGCTGTTGTGATTAGAAATTATCGCCAGGAGTGTTTGAGTTATGTGGTATATAAGGTAATTTCAACTTAGGTTATGACTATGACTTGATACAACTTGTTTAGACTTATGCAGTGTGTTGATGCGAGATTATGATATTATAGAAATATCAGATGTAGAAATTGGATTCTAAAGCTTATGGGCTAGGTTGGATGAAGAAATTTCAATTATGTTGTGTTATCAGACCTATATGGGGTAGGGTGACGTGTGATTACCCCCGGATTTGTGCATGGTAAGGTTATGCGGCGGTTTGATGGTTTGAAAAATAACTCTCGGCACATTCAAGTACGAACGTATATTTAAGTGGGGGAGGATGTAACGACCCGATCGGCCGTTTTGAGCATTTGCACTTCGCTCGGTAGTTTACGGGTATGAGCATCTCTGTATGTTGTATTATTACTTAGGTGAACCGTCGATTTTTGTTTCAGGTTATTCGGAATTGATTGAGAAGAATGATTCTCAGCCAGAAGCTTCAGATTGGAAAGGTTTGACCAAGTTTGACTTTTTGAGATGTCGGATTCGGATTGTGATTCCGGGAGTTGGAATAGTTTCGTGGTGTCATATTTGACTTGGGTGTAGAATTTGGGGTCATTTGGGCATGATTTGATTGGTTTCAGCGTCGTTTGCGGAATTTGGAAGCTCATAAGTTCTTGGGCTTGAAATCCGAGGGTAATTTGGTGTTGTTTGAGTGATTCGTAGGTTCGACTAAGTTTGAATAATGTTATGGGATATGTTGGTACGATTGGTTGAGGTCCCGAGGGACTCGGGTGAGTTTGGGGTGGTTATGGGGTCATTAGTTGGCCTTGGAAGTTTCAACTTTCTGATATCTATTGTAGGAAGTGCGAACTACACAAAATAGGCGTGGACCGCAAAGGTATTATGTGGCCGCAGTGGTAATTTTGCGGACCGCGAAAAAAGGAATGTGCCCGCGGTGGATTTTGTGCGGACCGCAGAAGGTAAGGCTTAGGGTCCGCGGCTGCGGCAGGAATTATGCGGACCACGATGAAACGTGTGCGACCGTGATAGATTTATGTGGACCGCGCAGTGAAGGTTCAGAGAGCACTATATAAGCGAGGCTTAGGGTTTTATTTCACATCTTGGACTTGGGAGCTCGGTTTGAGGCGACTTTTCGGGAGTTTTTCAAGGAGATCATCTGGGTAAGTAATTCTAACTCGGATTTGGCTAATAATCCTGAATATATCATTGAATTCATCATTTGATTAGTACTTTGAGGTGGAAATTTGGGGAAAATTGTAGAAACATCATAAAATGGATTTTTAGGATTTGAATGTCGATTCGAAATCGGATTTTGATAAATTTGGTATGGTTGGACTCGTAATTGAATGGGTTGTCGGATTTTGTGAGTTTTGTTAGGTTTCGAGGTGCGGGCCCGGGTTGGGCCGATTTCGAGCTTTGATTCAAGATTTAATCTTTTATGATCGGGATGAATTCTTTTGGCATTATTTGATGTATTTGAATTGTTGTTGGTCAATTTCGAGCCGTTCGGAGATTGGAACGCGGGGGATGGCATCTTTGGAGCATCACTTGGACTTCTCGGCATTGGTATTGGCTCGTTCGAGGTAAGTAACTCTTCTAAACTTAGTGTTGAGGGTATGAAACCCCGCAATACGTGTTATGTGGTTGGTATTGAGGTGACACACATGCTATATGACAGGCATGTGGGCGTGCACCCTATGAATTGGTACACGATTATTCCCATGGCACTGTATAGTGGCCCTATATTGTCGTTATTTGTGTTTCCACCATGTGATAAAGTATCTGAGCTGTCAGTCATGCTAAATATCATGTTTAGGCTTTCATGCTGAAATTGTTAGGACCCATAGTGGTCGTTTCTTACTGTCATCTCACTGATTTCATTGATATTTTGTACTCAGTCACATTCATGCATTCATAGCATAGCTCAATCTCAGTTATTACTTATTGATACATCATATCATTATTTCGGGTCAATTTTCATGACATTGTGAGCACGTGGGTGAGGTTGGAGAGATTGATGACTGAGTGAGGCCGAGAGCCTGATTATAAGTGACAGTTATGGGATCGGGCTGCACGCCGCAGCATGTGATATTGATTTATGACTGATGGACGCCGAGACCCTGATTGATTTATGCCATGATTGACTTGTTATAGCGCTTGGGCTAAAGGAGCCCATCCAGAGTCTATACACACCCCCAGTGAGCGCGGTTAATTATATTCAGGGATGGATCTTCCCTGGTATGGAGATGGATTTTCTCCATGAGGCTGGATTGGCCTGTTTCCTCGATACTGGAGACTGATGATCAATGATGTATATATTCCTGGATGGATCTTTCCTGGGCCGCACAGGCCATATACAATATCGAGTGGTTGAGCATTGATATATTATTGAGGGATGGATTTCCCTTGACATGGATTTGTCGGAAGTAGTTTATATCTGAAGATGGGTTTCTTCATAGGGTTAGATTGCCCTTTTCCTCGGTACTGGATGCCTTATAGTCAGTGTTGTACATGTTCCGAGAAGGATTTCCCTGGGCCATATGGGCCATATACAGTACCGAGTGGTTGAGCATGATGAGTGGAAAGTGTGAGACAGTGAGATTGAGTACTCTGAGAGTGTGAGTACATGATTCATCTCTGGGATACATGGCATTGACATGCATACATGACATACATGCATAGAGATGCATTTTTCTCATGTTGTACGGTATTACGTCATTCATGATTTTTACACACATCTATATGTGGGCATAGAGATGGATTTTATACTCGTTATTTGGAAAGAAAATGAAACTTCTCACTTACCGGTGAAAGGATTTTGAGGAAAATCACAGTTTTCAAACTTACCTGTACTTTTGGCATTTCTGGCAAAAGAATTGAACTTTTACTAAGATACTTGAAAAAGCATACCTATTTTCTGGAACTGTGAACGAGTTGAGTATTTTTACTTCTAGCTACCCTTTATACTTGCATTTGTGTTGTTATGAACTCTTGTGGAAATATTGGTGTTGGACCCGACCCGGTGTTAGCTCGTCACTACTTTCAACTTGGTTAGGTTTGTTACTTACTCAGTACATGGGGTCGATTGTGATGATACTATACTTCTGCACATTGCGTGCAGACGTTGGCTACAGTTGTTGCTGTGTTCGAGAGTTGCTGGAATTGAAGATGTACCCGCATCCATGTTGTAGTTGCCTCTGTTCTTCGGGGCACCCCCAGATTAAATTGTGTTGTTTATATACTTTTCAAACATACTATGTATTTCTTTTATTTCCGCTTTGTAAACTCCTATATTCTTAGAAGCTCGTGATTTTTACTACTACTCCTTGGGAAATGTAATAGATTAAGATAATTCATTATGTTTAATTGGCTTGTTATGATTATTGAAATTTGATAGTTATCAATTGGCTTACCTAGCGGGTTGGTTAGGTGCCATCACGACTAACGGATTTGGGGTCGTGACAAGTATGTACTAGAAATTTAGTTTGACTTTAAGATTTTAGTGAAAATCATCAATCTGAATATTTTGGATAACTTTTGTTTGCTTCAAATATTTATGCTCTACAGATACGTGAATGGATGTTTTCGATCGAGCACATATAATTCGCTTGACGGTGATTCCATGGAAGAGGAGTGACTATTAATTACGTTGACATAAAATTTCTTCCGAGTTAACAGGTTTTTAGTATATTAAATGACAGTCTTAAGCTGCAACTTTAAGAGTTGCCTTTACTTTGGGTTCCGACATATTTTAACCATAAACGATCGTGTTCTTGATTATACTTTTTTTGGATTACTATACTTTTGTCTCTTTAGCAGATTACATAGAGACGACGGATTAGGGATGTTGTGCCAGAGAGGACATAATTTGTATAAGACCATAACGGGTCGAATTATTCTCTTTCCTTGTTTAATTTAATTACCAAACTTTTATCTACGACAAAATACTAATATGTTGCATGCCCCTAATCCACATATCTCGTGGTATACTTGTGATGACTCAAAAGGTCATCTTATGTTTTAGAAATCAATCCTGTATTCTTTAGCCTTAAAAATCTTATTTTTACCCTCCTCAATTTGCTTGCACAGTCTGGGCATATTTTCCGGCAAGCTTTTATATTGAAAATGGATGAAATAATAATTTTTGGCCTTAAAAGCTGATTTTAATTGACTTTGGTCAACGTTTTGAGTGAACGGACCCGGACCTATGTTTTGACGATCTCGGTAGGTATGTAGTAAAATATGGGACCTGGGCGTATGCCCGGAATCGAATTCTGAGGTCCCTAGCTCAAGATATGAAGTTTTGTTAAAATTTGAAAGACTGAAATTTTAATGGTTTTAAGAAATTGGTTAATGTTTGATCTTGTTGGTATCAGGTCCTTATTTTTGGTTCTGGAGCCCGGTACATGTCCAAAATAGTATTTATACCTTATTTGTTAAATTTGGTGAAAAGGAAATTGATTTGACGTGATTCGGACGTCCGGTTGTGAAAATAGGAATTTTAAAGTGTTCTTGGGAATTTCATGTGATTTGGTGCTAAATTAGTTCTAGGTGTTATTTTGGCGATTTGATCGCACAAGCAAGTTCATATGATGTTTTTAGACTTGTGTGCATGTTTGGTTTGGAGCCCCGAGGGCTGGGGTGAGTTTCGGATAGGCTACGGGGTGATTTGAAACTTAGGAAAATAGCTGGTGTGCTTCATGTGTGCAGGTCTCGCAATTGTGAGGTCTGGCTCGCAAACGCGACAAATGCGAGCCTCACATTTGCGAAGATGCATTTGCGAGCATGGGTTGGGACTGGGGATTCTCGCATTTGCGGAAGTCCAATGTTTGCAATTGCGAGCAAATGGTTCGCATTTGGGAAGGCAGCAGAAATGCGACAGGTTCGCATTTGCGAGCTTTGCAATTGTGAAACTCAGGTCGCAAATGCGACATCTGCAGCTGGTAAAACTTGACTTAGACGGGATTTTGCGCATTTTTCAAAACTTTCAAAAACAAGAAACCCTCTAGGCGATTTTCCAAAGCCCACTTCTTCCCCAAATCATAGGTAAGTGATTCTTAACTCGTTTCTTTCAATCTTTCACTTCATTTTACAAGATTTCAACAAACAATTCTAGGATTTCCATGGTAGAAATTGGGGGTTTGGGTAGAATTAGGGATTTTTGGAAAATTGGAATTTAGACCTCAATTTGGGGTCGGATTTCGAAACTAGTTATATATTCGGGATCGGGGGTGAATGGGTGAATGAGTTTTGGTCTAAACCTCGAGTTTTGACCAAGCGGGCCCGGGGTCGATTTTGACTTTTTGGGGGAAAAGTTTGGTAAACCTAAATTTATGTATTGAAATTTATTTCTTTAGCAATATTTGATGTTATTAAATTAATTATGGCTAGATACGAGTGGTTTAGAAGTGGAAACTAGAGGAAAAGCGATAATTGAGCAGTGAGTGACATGTGGATCGAGGTAAGTGTTGTGTCTAACCTTGACTTGAGGGTTTAAGAACCTTTGCCTTATTTGCTATATGATAAATCATGTGAGTGGCATATGCGTGAGGTGACGAGTACCTATGCGCCGCTAATTTATCTGTGTTACCTGTTTCATTCCAATCTCTTTATATTGTTTTTTCCCTGCTTTAATTGTTACATGTCTACTTGTAATTCCATGCCTAATTGCTACCTGTTAGATATTGTGCTCCCCTTGTTAAAGATAATTGTTATCCCGTAGAATTATTGATCCCCGGTATTTGCTTAAGCTGTTCTTATCGGCATTTTTATGATATCCTAGCTTGGTCTTGCTGAGTAGTATTAATTTTATAGAGTTTTATTGATTATACGGCTCCCGGTTGCCTTGTTTTATATTCCAAGTGTTGGTAAGTGCCTCGTGTAAATTTTTTGAAACTTCTGTATACTTTGTGTACTTTATAAGGATACAGTGGGATCCGGTTGCACGCCGCAACATGAGGAATAAAGGTGGATTGATTTGGTGTAATAAGAGTGAATTATCATATTGATATTGATATATGGTGGAACGGGTCGCGCCGCAACATATATATATATATATATATATATATATATATATATATATATATATTACTTACTGTTATTGTTATTGTTACAGAGGAATAAGAGGGGATTTTGTGTTGTCTGGTGGGATCGGTATGCGTGCCGCATCAGTTTATGTGTTTTTCTCTGACTGTATAAGTTATTCGATAGTTTTAAATTTCAATTAAGGATTGGTTTAAGCTTGATACTGATAAGACACTTGAGTTATGTATTTATTTCTGCAAATTACTGCTTTTACATTATCCTACTTCCTTTTCTGTTTTAGTTATAACTGTCTGTTGTGATATTGTGAGTGTCCCGCCGTAGCCTCGTCACTCTTCCGTCGAGGTTAGCCTCGGCACTTACTAGTACATGGGGTCGGTTGTACTGATACTGCACTCTGCACTTCCTGTGCAGATTTCAGAGCAGGGTGTGACTGATTGAGAGATTGGCTCAAATTATACAGCTCGGAGACCCAAGGTAATCGTGCTGGCGTCTGCAGGCCCTGGCGACCCCTTATACACATCTTCGTTAATGTTTTTCCTTTATTTCCAAAACAGTTGTAATTTCTTTCAGACAATTGATTGTAAAAAAATCATAGTATGTTCGTGAATTGTGACACTGGATTTCTGGGTAGAAGTAGTATGTAAATGACATTGATATCTATATATCTTTACATTTATTTCGCTTTATTGTTGTCTACTGATAATTACTAAAAATGGAAATAATGGCTAAATAATATCTAACATTGGCTTGCCTGGCAAGTGTGATGTTAGGCGCCATCACGATTCCGACGGTGGGAATTTCAGGTCGTGACAATACTCTTACTACTAAACCTTACACTAGCCCCTGGAACTGGATTTGCACTTTAAGAGACTCCAACATATTCTTACTAATATATATATATACACTCTAATAAATTTTATTTATTATATAAAATCGTTAACTAAATATTTACGTGCAACGAGTACATAGATACTAGTTACAAATAAATACACAAGAAGCGATTGTGAGATACTAGTTCTAAAGAAACATTATCCAGAATAATACTATTCAATTACATGTATATGTAGAGAAAAATTCTTCCAAACTCCTTTTTTTGGAGATTATGAATCATATATGTCGCCCTTCACATGGACAAACTATGCGGGGTAGACAAATGTATCTTGACGGAGGCAAGACGCATTTCACATGGACTTGTGAGTTGGCATGACAATGGCAAGGCAAAACTATGTCAAGGCAAGGGCCAAGACATGGAAAGGCAAAAGCAAGGCAAGGCAAGACACGACAAGGCAAGGCAAGGACAAGGCCATGGCATGGAGTGGCAAAGGCAAGGCAGTGACATGTACTCAAAGGCATCCAAGTGGCTGGCAGGGCTTGTGGACAGCTTGGCACGACGGATGAATGTCAAGGCAAAAGCAAGGTAAGGCAAGACACGGACAAGACAAGGCAAGGCCAAGGCCATGGCATGAAGTGGCAAAGGCAAGGCAGTGACATGTACTCAAAGGCATCCAAGTGGCCGGCAGGTCTTGGGGACAGCTTGGCACGACAGATGAATGTCAAGGCAGTCCCAAGACTTGGCACAATGCGAGTCTTGGGCGCAGCTGGGCAAAACAGGCACAAGTGTGCAATGCACATAAGGTCGTTGGGCGGTTATTTTGCTGAAAAGCTGCTTTATGGCCATGATTGGCACGTTTTGTATCATGTCTTTTTGATTGGTTCATATTTTCCCAACGATTAGGGCATGTCAACTACTTTATTTAGATGCTGCCAAGTGTAATTGGGAAGTCTGTACTATTAAAATGTTCATAAGGCCAGTCCCAAAGGTAGAACTTAGGCCTCATTTGTTTTTTGAAAGATTAAGACCTCTGAATCTGAATACACGTCTGAATATCAAGATGTGTATTAAGATTAAGACATCTGAATCTGAATACACATCTAAATGTTAAGATGTGTATTAAGATCTGAATACCAAATTATTAAGACTGTTTGATTTTTAACATCTGAATGTATAAACATAAAATTTAAATAAGATACTAATTAATCTAATATTTCATCAATAAAATATATAGTTTTTAAAAATATGATAGTTGTTGGTGGTGATGACTAACGGTAGTGCTTGTGAATGCCGACAAAAAGAGGCGGTTGATAGTATTTGGTTGATGGTAGTTCAGGGTAGTAGCTAGTGGTGATTGGTAGTGGTAGCTATTATGATTGAGGATGGTGGTGGTCGGTGGTGATAGTTAATAATGGTGGGTGGTGGTGGTGGTAGTTGTGATTGAGGAAGATGGTGGTGGTGGTAGTTTATAATGATGGGCTGTGCAAGCTATGGTTGTTGATGGCGATAGGGTGGTTAGTTGTAGTAGTTGAGGTGGATGAGTGTTGGTTGTCGTTGAGAATGATGGTGGTGGGGATGGTGGGTGGTGGTAGTCGATAATGATGGCGGCTATGATTGATGATGATGGTGGTGGTTGGCATGGTGGTAATTGATAATGGTAGGCGGTAACGACAGTTAATAATAAATATGGATGATAGTATCTTAATGAAATTAAGTCTCTTTATAGATCTTAACGATGCATACTCATTAAGTGGTTGTGAAGTAAAATAAAACAAACACAAATAACGATTAAGATCTGAATAATTAAGATTCAGACTTTAAAAATGAACGAACTTGATGTCTGAGATCTGAATGATTAAGATTCAGACCTCCATTATGTGCAAACAAATGAGGTCAGTCTAGTGGCTCTTTGCTTATGCCTAAAACAACTGAGTGTTTTTCTTAAGGGTTGAAAATAGTTCTAAGTCAGGGAACTAGGGAATTCTTTGTTCTTGGCCTAGGGGAAGAAAGTTGCTGGTTGATAAGAGTAACTTATCAGTAGTAACATGACAGTGGGAACAATGAACAAAATTCATTCAGAGAAGACAAAGGATAAAATAAATGCATGCTGATGAGAATACAAATTAGTAGTAATACATATCCCTCCAACGACATAGAATAAAAGAGAAATTAGCTCAATGGTACACGAAAACAAATTAAACATAATATTTGAACATAAAACTCTTTCAAAGTTCATAGTCCTCACGATCCATGAGAACCCAAGATCTATCTGCCCGTTGAACCATTCCATTATTCTTTTCAACCCACCAGTTAGCAGGCACACCATATTCTTCCTTCAATGCATCCATGGATTTGTTAACAAGAGCGATATCGCGATTCACTTCTAGTTTAAACTCTCCCAAAAGTTCTCCTGGTAATATTCCTACACCTTGAGTGCCAGCAACTCCATGCATATACGCCTCCAAATTATGCCAAGTGAGTATGTTTCCTGGAGACTTCACGTAATCGGATTTGGCAGTATCAATTACTAGTACCTGTCCAACGTCTATATAGCCAATGGGTGGATATTTTGGAACTATATCTAATAGATTATCAATTCTCAAAATATGAAGATTTTTCAGTTTGGAAAATGCTGCCCTGAAATTGAAATCCCCAACGTTGGGGCTTGCGAATACAAAAGCTGTCACTGGGAATTCCTTGCCATTGCTTGTTTTGTTGATTCCGTTGTAAACTATGTCAACTGCATTTAAGGTTGCAAGTGCTGCACCGAGGCTGTGGCCAGTTACTGTTATGCTAACTTTTTCATTCTTATACTTCTCCACCAATCTTTTCACTTCTTCCAGGACCTACAATCAAGATTTAGCATAATATATATCATTTGATGCTGGAAACAAATTTCAAGAGATATTAGGGATATTATTCCGACTTTGATATTTGGTCAAGAGAAGTGGAAATAAAGATATATGTTGCTCCTATTGATCTTAAATTCCCTTCGATTAAATATGCTAGTATTTGTCAACAGCTTTTATTAATCTCATATTTGGAAAAGCAACTATCAATTATTAGTGTCATTCATTACTATGTTACACAATATGCCAATGCGCAATGGTATTACATAAAGTGGAACAGAGTGAGTAACAAAAGAAAAAACAAGAAGCTTGTGGGTAGAGGCGGATTCAGTTTTTAAGATTTTTGGCATTGCATTCATTATTGTACTGTTAAAATTATGGATTCAAATCTAATATTTGTTAAACTTTTAGTAGGTTTTTAAATATAAATTCATACTACATGTCGAAAGTTACGAGTTCAGTTAAAACCGTAGCTGAAAAGCTACATTCACCCTGCTTGTGGGTACGATGTTAATCAAAATAAACGTCATGTAGCATCATTCTAATGGTCAAATATAACAATTAATTAGCTGAAACTATGAACGACCAACAAGTGAAGAGAATGCATGTACATATATATACCTGGTCTCTAGCACTGGCCTTATTAAATGGTGATCGTGGATCATCTGATGTATATATACTGTTCCATCCTTGATGCACCAAAGGTTTAAGCAAAGGCAATATAGAATTCCCAGCACCAAAAACATTGGGTGCAGGGACTAGTAAAAACTGAAGATCATTAACCCATTCCAATGTTCTAATTGTTCCTCTCCAAGCAATAACAATGTCTCTCCTCCCTAATACAGCCTTACCCTTATCTGTGGCCACAGCTACAAATCCCATAAAATTTGATTCCTTACTCCATGCTTCCCTTGACCATGATCTTATCATAAACGCCTCAGGAAGTGGAAAGGATGATGTCGCGAAAAAAAATTTAGTTATGTGATACATTTCTGGATTCAATCCGACCCTCTTAAAGAGGTTTTCCATCGAGTACCTGCTACTTCCCGCATATTTTGATGCTCTTTCTGAAATAAAGGTGTCGTAAGTAGCTTGAGCTAATTCTCCATATTGAATGATATATTTTCGAAGATTATGATCCAGAGGGTTTAGTAACCCTTTCCAATTTCCCTTGCCACTAAGCTGCTCCCAGTTTTCAGCTATGCTAGTCATGCTTCTTGATCTCACACTCTCTCTTTACGGTTTTTCTCTTCTCTTACTACTTTCCTCTGGATATGTTTCTATATTACGCATTAGAAACCCTGATTTATAGTGAAGAGATCATCTTTTTATAATGTTTCTCTTGGAACGTGATTTCAATATTTTAGTCTAAAGAAGACCATCATGATGTGGGTAAGATTTATTAAACATGAGTGTAGACCCATCCATGTTATAAAATGATAATATTTCTGACCAAGAAAAAATAAAATCAAGGAATCTTATGGTGTTCCGGTTATGAAATGTTTATATTTCCTAAATTAATTGGGTTAAGCCGTGTATAATAATTTTAACTTGATAATTATCAATGTTCAAGCCTGCCGCTCACATGGCTCTCCAAGATTGTTGTTAGAGCAAAAGGCACTTGAAGTAATTTAAGCACATGGGAATTAATTGCAGCTATTAGCACGTCTTAATGGGCTGGCCGTGTTCCACCTTTTTTCCAAAGTGGAGTTCCCAGTGAAAACTCAAATTTATTGGTTCAGGAAGCTAGTATACATAATTTCTTTGGGAATACCAACCCTTATTTATCAATTTCCCCTCATGTTTCATTAGGTTCTAGGTACATTTTTTGGGATCTTTACCCAAATAGCTAGTGGGTACATTTGCCTGTTATTTTAAATTTAAACACTTGGTAGCCGGATATTTAAGTTAATTCTTCTGCTTTTTTTGGCTTACCATCGCTGTTTCTTGTTTTTTCTGTCTGTTGATATATAGGAGTAGCAAATTACAGTTGTTAGTTCCGCACCAATCTGCCTTTGTTAACAGACTTGCCAATTCAAGACCGACAGTAATTTAGAGCATACACTTAATCTGTGAATCCGCTATAAACTTTTCTAATTTTTTTTTAATTTTCTCCTCATCTTCTGTCCTAGTTATTATGTTTCAAAATTAACTTTCCTTTTCAATGTTATGAAATAGGAGATACATCACTTTTGGATCGTTATTATGTTATCTAATTTTATTTCATGTATTACTCCACTGACCACATTATTGGCTCTCAACTAAATGAAACTTACAATTTTGGTTTCTGAAACTAAAGGAAGCTTATATATTTAATCGAACATGTCTTGTCGCTTAATTCCTCTATATTCCTAGTCATCATAGCCCTTTAGAACATGCATAAACTAAAAGTAATTTGATATTGCCAATAGAACGGCACCTATTAACATCTGAAAATCACGAAATTATCAAGTTTAATTTTCTACATTTATATGATAAAATTAACTCTAGTCATTTATACAACGTCATAAATTATGTTTTATAAATGACTATTTCAATATGATTTTAGTGCGAGGTCAGAACATCGCGCACTTTGTTAAAGTTGAACCATTTCGAACCTAGTAATCATAACAAATTATAATGGCCACCACTTTTAATTGTCTCTCACAACTACTCTTTCCAATGATTTAGCAGCACAACATTCCTGACTTCATATAATTTTCCAACAAGCACTAAATAGTTGATATCTCAAATTATTTTCGTGGTATCTGCATAATATTAAATTAAGATATTATTTAATTTAAACCAGAAGGGATAACCTATTTTGGTGTCACACCGCGCGGACACACCAATAAAATATAATCTCCTCCGATCCGCCCACCTCGTTTCTCGCTTGTCCATTTCTTTTTTACACCGTCCACCCACCGATTACATAAATTGTCTAAGCATTGGTTGTCCATCCTTGAATAGAATAACGTTTTTAATAACCAACAATATTTAGAAATTCATAAAATATATTACGTGTTTTAGTTTGACCGGACACGAAATATAAAAAATATAAAGATTATTGAATCTGATAATCTTAAATGAAAATATGTCTAATGTATCAAAATATCAGTTGAATCTATGGTCTTAAACCCGAAATATAAAATGGTGGAATTAAAGAGTTAATTAAGACAAGGAAAAAGATGGAGTAGTAGCCACTGAATAAACGGAAAAGGTCCAAATATGCCCGTGAACTATTTGAAATAGGACAAATATGTCCGTCGTTAATAGTTTAGCCCAAATATACCCAAACCGTCCAATAGTTGTGCAAATTTGCTCTTTTTTTAATGGAAATAATATTTTTTCTTTTCTTTTTTTAATTAATTAAAATAAAAATATTTTTTTTCTAAAGCAATTTTTCTAAAAGTTTTTATTACTAAAAGATGAAGAAAAAAAAGGGAAATATTTTCTTTCCAGTTTTTACAAAAGAACTGAAAAATATTTTCTAAAACAATGTTTTTGTAAAATAGAAGTAAAATCTAAAAAGCAAATTTTCTAAAACAATGTTTTTGTAAAAAATAAAAAAAAACTGAATTTATTTTTACTAAAAACTGAAAAAACGAAAAAAAATGCTTTAAAAAAACTTAAAAATTATTTTCTAAAACAATGATTTTTGTAAATTCTAGAAAAAGCTGAAAAGCAATTTTCTAAAGCGGTAAAAACTGAAAAAAAACCGAATTTTTTTTAAACTAAAAACTGATAAAAAGAAAATATTTGTTTTTTTTCCAGTTTTACAAAAACATTGCTTTAGAAAATTGCTTTTTAATTTTTTGTTTTTTAGTTTTTACAAAAACAATTGTTTTAGAAATTATTTTTCAATTTTTTTAAAACGATATTTTCCTAAAAACTGGAAAAAAATATTTTGAGTTTAATTAATTAAAAAAAGAAAAGAAAAAATGCTGTTTCCGTTAGAAAAAGGGCAAATTTGCACAACTATTAGACGGTTTGAGCATATTTGGGCCAAACTATTAACGACAGGCATATTTGACCTATTTCAAATAGTTCACGGGCATATTTGGACATTTTCCGTTGAATAAATCAACTCTTTGAAAAAATACATGGACATCTGGCAGATGTACTATTCTTTAGACCAATAACACAAACTTGAAGATTCATTTATAGTTGTATCCGATCTGCATGATCTTCGGATCTTGCATTCTAATGATACCGTGGTCTTTGGCTCAAGTGGACTTATCAAGTGGGGTAGAAAAGGGATTAAAAAAGTTTTAAGTTATTTACATAGTAAGTACAAGAAATTTTTACTTGTTGTAGCAGGTAATCTATATATCTTTATTTTTAAGATTACAAATCCAATTTTAATTTTGGATGTTGTTAGGAAATACGCTAATATCCGTCTCTTTCAAGTTTTTTTCGGATTATATATCTCTAGAATGTCGATCACTAAAACCGGCGATACAGAGCAAAAATGAAGGAGATGACAACTAATTGAATAATAGAATTACCAAAGTTTTTAAGAATTGTTTCATTTAACCACGAATACTGTAATCCTTTTTAGTGACAATTTCTAGGCGAAAAATTAAAGTTTCACGAGCTGCCTGATATAGGAATACAAGTTATTAAGAGCATTATCTATTTTTTAAATGTAATTTGAAGCCTAACCCCCAACACCTAGCATTGTTGATGGGCTTAATTTTAAAATAAAAATGTAATTTGAAGCTAGCATACAAGTTAAATGGATACACAAATTAAAACTCTTATTAAACAATAAATTGAAATAGATCGACATACAAGTTTATCCTCTGTGGTAATTAAGAGAACCAATAATACATTAATCAGTATATGATGTCCTGTGTTTTCATGAGGTACTCATGAAATCCATATTACTAATATTATTATTAATTTAAACATTATTTGGATGGGAACAAATCTCAGTTTTAAACTCTAAAGCTCTCTTACAAGTCATACTCCTCGCGATCCATGAGAAGCCAAGATCCATCTTGTTGTTGAACCATTCCTTTGTTCTTGTCAACCCACCAAAGCCCAGGGATACCATATTCATCTTTTAGTATGTCCCATTGCTTGTTGACAAGTGAGATATCACGATTCACTTCTAGTTTAAAACCTATTAAACCTTGAGTGCCTGCAATTCCATGCAAGTATGGCTCCAACAAATGCCAGCTAACAACTTCTCCAGGAGGCTTTACATATGGTGATTTTGTGGTGTCAATCATTAGTTTCTCGCCGACATCTATATATCCAATTGGCGGTACCTTCGGAACAACATCCCTTAGATTATGGATTCTCAAAGTACGAAGACTTTTCAGTTTGTCAAATGCTGCCTTAAATTGGAGATCTCCAACTTTAGGACTTGCGAATACAAAAGCTGTCACTGGAAATTCCTTGCCTTCGCTTGTTTTGTTGATACCATTGAAAGCTATGTCAACAGCGTTGAGGGTTGCAAGTGACGCACCTAGGCTATGCCCAGTTACAGTAATACTAACCTCTTCATTCTTATATTCCTCAACCAATCTTTTTACCTCTTCAATAACCTAAAAGGAAAAAAAATGAGATAGGCTGTTAGACTCTTTAGCTTCATCAAGGCAAGTAATACTTTTCTCTTTTGTTTTCAAAGTTGATCCCTTTGATAAAAATTAAAACATTTAAGAAATATAATCATATCATTAAAGTCTGTTATTGAAAAAGAAAAATACATGAGAAATAAAAAAACACATGAAATTAAAGTATTATCAAGTAAGCAAGTAAACATGCACCTGATCCCTAGCACTAGTCTGATTAAACTGTGATCGTGGATTATCTGTTGTATAAATGTTGTAAAAGCCGTGATGTACCAAAGGTTGGAGCAAAGGAAGCAAACCTCCATCACCAAAGACTTTGGGTGCTGGTACAGCTGCAAATTGAAAGTTATTCACCCACTCCAACTTCTCCATAGTTCCTCGCCATGCAATCACAATATCCCTCCTTCCCACTTCAACTTTACCCTCATCAGTAGCCACAGCTACATACCCCATAAAATTTGAATCCTTACTCCATGCTTCCAATGACAATGATCTTACAAAGATACCATCAGGAAGTGGAATCGATGAGGTAGCATAGAAAAATTTGGTTACGCGATATTTCAATGGATCAAGTCCGACCCTAGTAAAAAGATTATCCATTGAGTATCTACTAGCTCCTGCATTTTTGGACTTCTCCTCTGTAATGAAAGTATCATAAGTTGCTTGAGCCAATTCCCCATACTGAATGAGATATTTACGAAGATCAAGATCCAAGGGATTTAATAGCCCTTCCCAATTATTTTTTCCACTAAGTTGCTCCCATTTCTCAGCCATGCTAACCATGTCTCTCCCCTATTTTCCTTTTCTGTATTTTTTTTTCTCTTTGTTACTTCTTAATTTCTTACGATATGCTCTTCATTTTGGCCATCTCGAAATGCCAATTTATAGTGAAGCAACTTCACTTTTTTAGTTGTCAATTGTCATGAAACACGCATCAAAATGAGCATATATATCAACCGTGCGGATTCGAATTGTCTCCGTTCACTTAATCTAAAGTATGTTTACATTGTCGATATAGACATCCGATTAATCGACCCGAGTTTCTCAACTGGATGTAAAAGATTATTTACTTTTTTTGAGTCACTCATGCACACTTGCAGCTAAAAATAATGCACACTTGCTAGTTGCTATACAATTTCTTTTCTTTTTTTTGACAGCGGAAAATCAAAGTTGTTTCTAAAATAAGCACTTGATGAGTACATATATAGTTTGACTTTTATGGGGAAACACAATCCCACATTTCAATCATGTAATAGATCGTTAAGTAGTTTTGATACAGAAATATCTGAATTATTAGTGTATTATTAGACCCATTTCTAGTGCCAACTTACCCACTACGCCCACACCTTTTAAAGCAGGCCAGGTAAAAGGAAAATACAAAAGTACCCTAGAAAATAGGGACATGCCAAGAGGCAGTATCATTGGGAAAGTTCATAAATAGAAAATAACAACGTGGATGGCAATATGGCTTATATGTAGCCACGTCATATTGTCTCAAATTTTATTGCTGGGTTTGCTAATATTTTACTCGTATCAAGTAATATTATAGAAATCTCTACTTGAAAGGGACGCGTCATTTTCTGTTATAAATAATAATAAGAATAATATAATACTAATATAATTGGCTATCATATTTCAGTAACTTGTTGGAGGTAGATAAATTATTGGTCAAACTTATTATTTTCTTTTAGTTTGTTGCTTGGTCTCACTCTTTTTTTTTTTTTTTTTTCCATCACAATATTGGTGCACTTTTGGTTTAATTGTAGTAATAAGGTAAATCTGGGATTTATACTACATATAACCAAAAAGCGAATAATTTTTTTTTTGAAGTTCACTTTTAATAATTTGAACATTGTTTAAAACAAAAAGTAGTTCCAAAATACTTTTAGTTGACAATACAACGATGAAAAATATTGACCTAATTAAGCATATAAGAAGTATTTCAGCTAAGTAGATAAAATTGATGGAACATCTATATCAGAAAATATGACAGTTGATTTTCTGATACACCACGCATTGTCGCATTCTATTTGTCTAACAACAGAATGGGTTACGCTTGATCTTAGCCAGTATGTCAAGTAACTTGCGAGAACTGAAAAGCTCTTTCACACTTTGTATATAACTTTAAAACTTATTTCCAATGCCACCCAAACACCCTTCTCTCACCACTTTTCCAGCAGGCTAGAAAGAATTTTTCTACAAAAAAAAAAGGAAAAAAAGAAGTTATTTACAGTGATAATGTAAATATTACTTTAATATATTAATGAATCTTAATATGTGATAGCATAAGGTTAATAAAATTTTAACCTTATTAGAACAAGAGATTTACCCGTGTCGTTACATTTTTCCTTTCTTTTTATTAATTCAAACCACCAAACCAGGTTGTGTTCCTGATTCCGTGAGGGGTTTGGCAGGACCCTTAACTTGTTTATTGATATCAAGAGTACAAGGAGGGGGACATAAAGCCAAACCTTTAAAGGACACCAGAAGGACCCGATACAATATGATTACAGTATTGCGTAGACAATGTTATAACTAATATCAGGTCGGGGAAGGGGAGTGATTGTCGGCAAAGATTTGGCCTCCCCTAAAATGTTCTTTAAGGAGGTTCATAGTGCCTTCCTGCGTGCTTGCCCTTTTTGATATGAAGGAGGCTAACTGTGGTTTGTCCATTCTTAGGGGCCTTCTTGAGTTCTCTGGTAGGTCCTCCTCTATGAGAAAGATTCTCTCATTGTCCATTGTAATAGCTAGCTTTGCAAGAGAATCTGTTACTGCATTAACTTCCCTGTAGCAGTGTTTATGTGGAAGCTTCTCTCAAGCACCTTCTTTTCTACCTCCTCTACAACTCTTCATAGCCTCCAGGGAGGTTTAACCTGTCCTTGGATCATCTTCATAGCCACTTGTGAGTCCATTTCTAACATGAGTTGTGGAGGTTGTTGTTGGTAACACCAATTACTTCCATAGATAGCGGCCTGCAGTTCACAGAGAATGTTAGTTGAGAATTACAATGGTTTGGCAGAAGCCATACTCAAGTCCCAATTTCCCTTCCTAACAATCCTCCAGTCACGACCCCACTTTTCTTCCGTAGGATCTCGTGGCGTCACCTAGTCTCTAAGACTTGGTAATCCTAAAAAGAATGTGGAATAAATGAAACATTAAGCTAAGACTCAAAACGCCAACAATTGTAATAAATAAAATCTGCAACTCAAAGTATAAATAACTCCCAAAATCTGGTAGATATAAGTCACAAGCTCTAGATACAATGTTGCAAATATCCTATACATCACTCTCTATCAAAAACATAAAAGAAACAAGGAAAACACGGGATAGAAGGGGACTCCGAGGCCTGCGGACGCGTGCATGTATACCTTGAAGTCTCCAAGTAGCAGCACAATTCTCTAACACCGTGACTACAAAGATGTACCTGGATTTCCACAAAATATGTGCAGAAGCGTAGTATGAGTACACCACAACGGTAACCCATAAATGTCAGGCCTAACATCGGTAGAGTAGTGATGAGGTCAGATCATGGCCCTACTGGAAATAATAAGAAACAAGGCAGAAGATATAGTGATATAATGAAATGACAGAGAAATATAACAATAAAAATTTACGGAAGGTAACAACACGGAATCAAATAAGACAATTACAACACGTAAGGAAGCAAGAATCTTACAAGTAAATATCTCACTATCTTCCTTAAAATAACAACCACACGGTAGATACCTCGTGCCACAATAAACAATTTGCACGCTAGAAATATCGTGCCACAATAACAATCCGCACGGAAAAAACCTCGTGCCATAATAACAATCTGCACGACAGAAACCTCGTTCCACATAATGATCAGCACGGCAGAAACCTCATGCCATAACCAAACAATCACCTCAATAATAATCACGAAAACCAAAACATAACAAATGAAATAATGATATTTCAAGCAAAGAATCTACAGTTAAATAATGAACATGGAATCAAGGAAGCACGTTATTCAACTAAGCAAGTTGTACGAATTGCAAATAAGAGATAAGACACGTAGACATATGATTAGGCTAAACAAGATGACTACACAAGCTAGAGTAACTCAATAAAGGAAATAAAGGAAAATACTTAGCAAAAACCGGATTTTCAATATTTAGCCCGAGTATGAACTCGTCACCTCGTGTATACGGCCTTCATGTACTGCAAATTACCATAACAGTACCAAATCCTAAGAGAAATTTCTCCCACACAAGGCTAGACAAGTCACTTACCTCAAACCTCGCTCAATCAAACAATAAGAAGGTCTTTCACTCGACTTTCCGACTCCGAACGACTCAAATTTAGCCAAAAATAATTACATACTAAAAATATAACTATAGGAAACTAATCTAAATAATGAAATTATGATTTTTGCAAGAATTGGAAAATTCGTCCCTGTGAGAAAACACGAGAGAAAATAATATCTTATTATTTACAATGATACAATGAGCCCTATATATATAGATAATACATGTCCTACTCCTAATACACATAGGATTAGGGTTAAGGTTATTTACTCCTATTTGACTACTAAACTAACACTCCCCCTCAAGCTGGTGCATATAAATCAAATGTACCGAGCTTGTTACATATATAACTAATATGAGGGCCACTGAGGGACTTGGTGAAAATATCAGCAAGCTGATCATTCGACTTCACAAATCTAGTAGCAATATATCTTGAGAGTATCTTTTCTCTGATGAAGTGACAATCAATCTCAATGTGTTTAGTCCTTTCATGGAACACCAGATTTGATGCAATATGAAGGGCAGCTTGATTATTGCACACAAGTTCCATCTGGCTTATGTCTCCAAATTTTAACTCCTTGAGTAATTGTTTGATCCAAATTAGCTCACATGTTGCCATAGCCATTGCTCGATATTCTGCTTCTGCACTAGATCGAGCAACTACATTTTGTTTCTTGCTCTTCCAAGACACCAAATTGCCTCCTACTAAAACACAATATCCAGACGTAGAACGTCTGTCCGAAGGTGATCCTGCCCAATCAGCATCTGAGTAACCAACGATCTGTTCATGACCTCGATCCTCAAACAATAACCCTTTTCCTGGAGCCGATTTTATATACCGGAGAATGCGGACAACTTCATCCCAGTGGCTATCACACGGAGAATCCATAAACTGACTTACAACACTCACAGGAAAGGAAATGTCAGGTCTGGTCACTGTGAGATAATTTAGTTTACCAACCAGTCGCCTATATCTTGCAGGATCGCTAAGCGGCTCCCCCTGTCCTGGCAGAAGTTTAGAATTCGGATCCATCAGAGTGTCAATCATTCTACAACCTATCATTTCTGTCTCCTCAAGAATGTCTAAGGCATACTTTCGTTGTGATGTCGCAATACCTGAGCTAGACTAAGCGACCACAATACCTAGAAAATACTTTAGTTTGCCAAGGTCCTTAGTCTGAAAGTGTTGAGAGAGATATTGCTTCAATCTAGTAATACCATCCTGATCATTGTCGGTAATAACAATATCATCAACATAGACCACCAGATAAATACAGAGACTTAAAGCAAAGTGCCGATAAAACACAGAGTGATCAGCTTCACTCCGAATCATGCCAAACTCCTGGATAACTTTGTTGAACTTACCAAACCAGGCTCGAGGAGACTGCTTTATACCATAAAGTGACCGGCGCAAGCGACATACAAGGCCACGAGACTCCCCCTGAGCAACAAACCCAAGTGGTTGATCCATATAAACTTCATCCTCAAGGTCACCGTGCAAAAAAGCATTCTTAATGTCCAGCTGATAAAGAGGCCAATGGCGAACAACAACCATGGATAAAAAGAGGCGAACCGATGCGACCTTAGCCACGGGAGAGAAGTATCACTGTAATCGAGCCCAAATATCTGATAATATCCCTTGGCAACAAGGCGGGCCTTAAGGCGATCAACCTTGCCATCCGGACCAACCTTGATTGCATATACCCAACGACAACCAACAGTAGATTTACCTGAAGGAAGAGGAACGAGCTCCCAAGTACCACTCGTATGTAAAGCAGACATCTCGTCAGTCATATCCTGTCTCCATCCTGGATGAGACAATGCTTCACATGTAGACTTAGGGATAGAAACAAAGGACAAAGAAGATATAAAAGCATAATAGGGTGATGACTGACGATGATAACTTAAATCGAAATAATGAGGATAGGATTAAGAGTGGTCCGTATACCTTTCCGAAGTGCAATCGGTGGACTAGGAAGAGACAGGTCCGCAGCAGGAGCATGATCAGGTGCAGGCGAGAATCAGCAGGGCTGGATGCTTGGTACCGATGACGATGATAAGTCAAGAGTGGTGTTCCTGTGGTTGGGGATGTAAGAGGAGCCACACTAGACTCCCCAATAGTTGGAATGGGTAAGACTTCTGTGGCGGAGGGTGAAGAAGGAGATATAGTAACCTCCTCAAATGTCGGTATTGGTTAGACCTCAGATATATCAAGGTGGTCAGAAGAAGTAAAGAAAGGTTTGGACTCAAAAAATGTGACATCAGCTGTCATAAGGTACTTACGAAGATCAGGTGAGTAACAACGATATCCTTTCTGAACACGAGAATAACCGAGGAAGACACACTTCAGAGCACGAGGAGCTAATTTATCTTTCCTTGGGGCTAAGTTATGTACGAAACAAGTGCTCCAAAAAACACGAGGGGGAAGAGAGTATAAGGGTGACTCAGGAAACAACACCGAATGCGGGATCTGATTCTATATGGGAGATGAAGGCATCCGATTAACCAAATAACAAGCTGTGAGAACTGCATCGCCCCAAAAACNCTGATGAATAATTCCTTGAGAAGTCAGAAACTGCTGAAATTGAGAGGATAAATATTCTAAGGCATTATCACTGCGAAAAGTGCGAATACAAACACCAAATTGATTTTTAATCTCAGCACAAAATTCTGGAAAATAGAAAACAACTCAGAACGATCTTTCATTAGGAAAATCCAAGTACATCTTGAATGATCATCAATGAAATTAACAAAATAACGAAAGCCCAAGGTTGAACTGACTCTACTCGGACCCCATATATCAGAATGAACTAAAGAAAAAATAGACTCTACATGACTCTCAATACTACGAGGAAAGGAGGCTCGGGTATGTTTCCCGAGCTGACATGACTCACAATCTAATGTAGATAAACTAGACAAACTAGGCACCATCTTCTGAAGCTTGGATAAGTTTGGATGTCCTAAACGTCTGTGAATTAGGTCTGGAGGATCTGTAACTAGTCATGCCTTGGAGGAATTGAGGGACTTAAGGTAGTAAAGGCCTTCTGATTCAAGTCATGTTCCAATCGTCTGTCTCGTACTGCGGTCCTGCATAATAAAAGAATCATCAATAAAATATATACCACAATGGAGGGCACGAGTCAAACGACTAACATATGCAAGATTAAAAGGACGGCCATGAACATAAATAACGGAATCTAGAGTGACAGAGGGTAGAGGATTCACTTGTCCAAGCTTTTGCTTCAGTTTGAGACCCATTGGCTAAAGTAACAGTGGGAAGAGACTATGAATACACAATATTTGACAAAAGTGATTTATTACCAGAGATATGATCAGAAACGGCTGAATCCACAACCCATAGTCCAAGAGTATTAGACTGGGAAACACAAGCAAAAGAATTACCAGCAACAGAAGTATCAGTCTGAGCTACAGAAGCCACTTGTGGAGATGTCTGCTTACTTGCTCGGTACTGAAGGAACTCATTATACTCTCCTTCAGATAAAGAAAGTCTCTGGTTACCTGTAGTCTCGGTCTGAGCAACATAAGCATTTTTGGGTGAACGACCATGTAAAGAATAACACACGTCACGAGTGTGTCCAAGTTTATGACAATAAGAGCACTTGGGTCGAGGCCTTCCAAAATGACCTCCTCCTCGTCTATTCTCCAAAGGGTGAGATACCCGATTGTCCACTGACTGGGATACGAGAACAGATGAGTCAAGTGTCTGTGATGAGCTTACTGGGTGACTTGGTGCTGCAGCAAGGCGAAGTAATCGAGAGAATAATTCATCAACTGTGGGGACAGTCGGACTAGCCAAAATCTGATCGCGTACTGAGTCAAGATCATTAGGAAGTCCAGCAAGAGTAAGAACGAGAAACATCTTTTGTAGATGTTCTTGTTGCTTCTCAACACTAGCAGAAACTGGCATCAACTTCTCAAATTCCTCCATGACTTCCTGTACTTGTCCCAAGTAAGTAGACATATCTAATTCATGTTTCATTAAATTTGTCATCCGCGATATCACATCATAGAAACGAGATATGTCATTAGTGTATAAAGTATGAGCCTTTTCCAAAACCAAATAACATGTCTGGAATGGACGAAACAAAGACATCAACTTGGAATCAATAGATCTCCACAGAATACTGCATAAATGAGCATCGATCTTTTCCCAGTGTCCTTTGTCCTTTTCATCTCCTTCACTAGACTTCTTGATTAGATGATCTTGAACACCTTGACCTTTACACCAGAGCTCGACATATGAAGCCCAAGATAAGTAGTTTGAACTTCCAATTAAAGGTTCTGAGGTAATCATAATACCGGAACTGCCAGAGCCCGGATTCTTAGACCCGAAAACTTCAACTCCAAAAGACATCGTTGAATTGAAGAGAGGTCTATAAAATTACACCCAAATAATAGAACGAACCAATTGGAAATTCCCTGAAATAGACGAGGGGAACACTGTAGCTGCCGGAAAAGGACTGTAGTTGCCGGAAAATTTTCAAAGTACTCGGAATTGAAAAATAAAGGCACGGGTAGGGTAGGAGATACTGCGGGGACAGGCTGCCCTGAAGAAGCTCGGCCAAAAAATGACCAGAAGATGCCTCAATGCCGGAAAGCACTGTAGCTCGCCGGAAAATTTCAAAGTCATCAGAATCTGTCGGAAATAGTACCAAAGGACTCGTATTTGACGTGCGAGTAGGCTGTCCTGAAGAAGCGTGGCCAAAAAATGGCCGGAGAGGGGGGCACGCACCGGCGTGTGGGTGTCACGCGCTCGCCGGAAGGAAGCTGCTGGTGGCGCGTGAGGGAGCTTCTGGCGGAGATTTATTCTAGGGTAGGTCGCCGGAGGCCGATCTACTTAGTGGTGGTGTTGGTTTTTGCACAACACTGATAAAAAGTGGCTTTTTACTGCAGCAGACCTGTGTTCGCCGGAAAAAAAAAAATTCCGGTTGATTGATTTCTCTTCCCGGAGTCGCTGGAATTGATGCACATCGGTAAATCTCTCACGATTACTCTGATACCATGTGAGAAAACACGGGAGAAAATAATATCTTATTATTTACAATGATACAATGAGCCCTATACATATAGATAATACATGTCCTACTCCTAATACACATAGGATTAGGGTTAAGGTTATTTACTCCTATTTGACTACTAAACTAACAGTCCCAAAACGTTGACCCGGGCCCACGTCTCACAACCATACAAAACTTATCCAAATCCTAACATTCATTTGATATCGAGTCCAACCATACAAAACTTATCCAAATCCGACCTCATTAGTCTTTTAAAACCCAAAAACATGGTCTAAGAACTTCTACACTTCTTCCCCAATAAACTCCAAAACCATAATTAAAAGGTGTAATTAACAGTAGATTCATGGGAATTAATCAAAAACAAGTCAAGAATCCTTACACAAATGCTTCCTCTGAAAATCCTTCAAAACCCCACCTCAATCCGAGCTCTCAAATTCCTAAAATGAAAATGAGAGCAAACACTCGATTTTTCCCTTTTTCTGCCTAGTGATTCCGCATCTGCGGCCCAAGAAGCGCTTCTGCAATGCCATACCTGCGGAAAAACCATTGCATGTGCGGAAAGAACATAAGTCCTGGGGTATCGTTTCCGTAGTCAATGGCTCACGCCTGCGAGCCCGCTTATGTGGATGCAACATCCTGCGACCACTGGCGCTTCTGCACACCTGCCATCGCAGAAGCGAAGGCGCTTCGGCGGATAAACTTTCCGCTCCTGCGACTACTGTTGGGCAAGGCCATCTTCTCATCTGTGACTCAAAGCTCGCTTATGTGAGTCCGCACCTGCGGCCAATCCCACCACAGGAGCGATGACATAAGAATCTTGGAGCTTCAGCAATTGCATAAATCCAAAAATGATCTGATATTGATCTGAATCGCCTCCGGGACCTAAACCAATAATGCCAACAAGTCCTAAAACACGATACGAATTTAGTCGAGGCCTAAAATCACATCAAACAACATCAAAAACATGAATTGTGCATCGATTCAAGCCTAATAAACTTTAGAACGTCTAACTTCCACAACCAATGCCTAAACCTATCAAATCAAGTTCGATTGACCTCAAATTTTGCACACAAGTCATAATTGACATTACGGACCTAATCCAACTTCTAGAACGGGAATCCAACCTCGATATCAAAAAGTCTATTCCCCTTCCAAATTCTTCCAACTTTCGCCAATTAATGCCGAAATGACCTACGGGCCCCCAAATCAATATTTGGACAAGCTCCTAAGACCAAAATCACCCTACAGAGCTACTGGATCCATGGAAACTCCATTTCGAAGTCTTTTTTAACACAATTCAAACTACGGTTAACCTTTTAAGCTTCCAATTTGGGGACTAAGTGTCCTATTCTACTCAAAAAATGGTTCTGATCCATTATCTAATAAAGTTAATGGTTAACAAGACCTAAAAACCTAAAGAGAAGGACAGTTATTTAAGGTCTTATCTCTCATCAAAACATCGCTCTAACGGCTAATTTCTCATCGTTTCTGGTCCACGCGCCACTAGATGGAGCCGCCGGGAGGCCTCCAACCGGCACGTATGGAAGGGAAACAACAAGCTAAAGAGTATTCCTCTCACATGCAAGGAATCCTTTCGGGAAAATCTCTTATGCAGATAAAATCTCAGCCCCTTCTAGCTCCTCGTCGGTCGATATCAAACTAGAAAAAGAAAAGGTGAAAGCTAGACACACTACTCATAACAGTATGCTTGTTGTTATCTTCAAAGCATCTGATTACTATGGTATAATGGTTGAATCTTTAAAATTTACAATTATGGGCCGATTCCTAAGACCCCGTCCCCAAATCGATAGAATTAGGTCAAGATTCAAGGAAATTGTTCTTCTTAGAGGGTCAGTGAGAATTGGTAGTTTTGATAACCATAATGTTTTTATTGACCTATTTAATGAGGAAGATTGGAAATCAGCCTGGTTTAGGAGGGTCATTGAAATTGATGGTATGTAAATGTGGTTACAAAAATGGTCTCCAGATTTTAAGCCAGAGGAAGACTTACATGTGGCTCCGGTGTGGGTTCTCTTGCCTGGTTTACCATTTCATATGCATGATTATCACTATGTCAAACAACTCCTAAGTTCTGTTGGAACACCTCTTGCATTGGACGTTTCCACCAAGGGAAGAACAAGGCCAAGTATGGCTAAAATTAGAGTTGAAGTGGACCTGCTGAAGCCACTACCTCAAAGTGTATTTGTTGGCCAAGAATATGAAGATTCTCCATTCAAAGGCTACACTCAAAAATTGTAGAATTAAGGAGCCCCAAAATATTGCAAATACTGTAGAAAATTTGGTCATTACATGATCGATTGTAGAACTCTGGAGAAAAAGAAAGCTGAAAATATACAAGAAGAAGAGAATCAGAATCAAGGTATTGATCATCAGTCAACCAAAGAACAAGAGGGGAGAAAGGCTGATGAGAGTAGCAATGAAAAACCTCAAAATCTACTGAATCCATAGCTCACTCAAAAATAGCAAAATAAAGAGGTCAATCGCAGCAACAAAAAGGATAGAAAGAAGAAGACAAAGAAGAAGAAACCTAAGAAGTTTCCAAAAAAGAAGAGTAAAGTTGTGTTTAAACCATCAAACAGTAAAAGAAGAGAAGAATCTGTTTCAGCTGCAAAACAGAACGATTTCTCAAGTCAATCCACTGAAGAAAGCATACTTATCCCAACAACAAAAAACAACACCTTCCAACAGGAACAAACTGATGAGAATATCAACAAGAATTCTTCGGAGAATTTGAATGAGACTAATAGAACTAGGAATCAACAACTTCAAAACACAATTTACAAACTAATCAAAAAGACAATAGTGAAGGGATACAAGGTCAAGTGGTGACCCCAGCTCTTCTACTATTCCAACATAAATAAGGAATCTCCCGGGACTTCAACTTGTTGTGGACTTATATGAAAACAAGGAAGAGTGAAACATTCCTAATCGAGAAGATGACCTTTCTGATAGCTGGCAAGGAGTAGAACATTCGAACAACCAACAGGAGGGGAGAAAAAAAGATCAAAATTCGCATACCATTACAGAAGATCATCAATAGAATAATAGGAGAGGAAGAAGTGAAACCAGAAAAAATAGTAGAAGAAACAGGAACATGACGCATCCTTCTATGAGGAGGAATCAAAAGGAAGACAACCCCCAAATGATCTTAATGATTAGTGCTCTATTTTGAAACATTAGAAGTTAGATCCAAAAAAGCCATTCACAGGCTGAAGAAACTAATTAACATCAACAACTCCCAATACGTGGCTATCTTTGAACCTTTTATCTCAAATGATAAATTAGAGGGTTACAAGAAATTCTTGGGTTTCCAACATTGTTGCTTCAATAATATTGGCCAAATCTGGTATTTATGGAATTCCTACAACACTACTACAGTCACTTCCATCAGTGATCAACATATCACAATCAACTTTCACAAAGTTATTGGTACGAAAGACATATATATTACTGTTGTTTATGCTAAATGCAAATCCAAAGACAGAAGGGACCTATGGCAATCTCTTGACTACTATGGTAATGGATGTACCTTGGTGTGTAGGAGGGGATTTCAACATAATCATGGATCCTAATAAAAAACTAGGGGGTAAAACACACAAAATGTACAGAAGTCTGGAATTTCAAACTTGTATCAACAATTGTGGCCTCATCGACATTGGTTACAATGGTTCTAATTACACTTGGTGCAATAACAGAAGACCTGGGAAGAGAATCTAGAAAAGGCATGACAGAATCTTTGTTAATGATCATTGGGATCAATTGTTTCAAAGAACCTCTGTTAGACATCTGGTTAGGACAGGCTCAGATAATAGACCCCTTCTTATGAAGAACTTGGATGCTGATCATCAACACATTAATTATTTTAGATTTCTGAATTATTGGGTTAACATAGAGGGCTTCTTTGATATAGTGAGGAATCATGGAATACATAAGTGGTTGGGAATCCTATGTGGATCCTTCAAATTAAGCTCAAAGCTCTTAGTAAAAAGCTATCCCAATGGTCTAGGAATGAAATTGGGGATATTAATGAAGTTATTACCAATTGGGAAGATAAACTACAGGAGTTGGAGGACATTGATATTGAATATAACTCAAAAAAGAGTAGAGAAGATGTCAACATGGCTCATGGCAGTATATTAGATGGCTCAGTTTTCAAGAATCCATGCTAAAACAAAAATCTCAAATAAAGTGGTTTGAAGAAGGGGAAAAGAATACTTGATACTTTCATTCCATACTTAGAGAAAAGAGAAGAAGGCAACAAATTAATCGCATCAAAAACAGTAGAGGGAACTGGATTAAGGGAGATGAGAAGATAGCCAGAAAAGCTGTGAGACATTTCCAAACCATCTTTAACCTCACCCCTCATATAATTAACAATTCTATCCTGTATTATATTCCTTTCTATATTTCAGGTGATGACAATAAAATGCTTAGCAAGGTTCCATAGGAAGATGAAATCAAGGAAGCAATATTTAGCCTCAGCCCTCACAGCACAGCAGGACCAGATGGCTTCAATGGCACCTTCTTTCAGAGTTGCTGGAGGATAATTGAGAGGGAAGTCATTTCTTTTGTGAAAGATTTCTTCAAAGGAAAAAGTTTGACCAAATTCTACTCTCATACTTGTTTGGTTCTAATTCCTAAAATTGACAATTGTGCTACCTTTTCTAACTTTAGACCCACTAGCTTATCAAATTTACTAACAAGATTATCTCCAAAATTGTTTCTCTTAGAGTAAACACTTTGTTGCATAATATAGTTTCCTTGAACTAAAGTGGCTTTGTTAAGGATAGACTCGTCTCAGAATATTTTGTTAGCTTAGGAAATTGTTCAAAATATTTCTCATTGTAATCATGGGGGTAATGTTGTCATTTAATTGGATATGGCTAAAGCGTATGATAGAAATTGGGATTTCTTATATGCAGTACTTGTAAATTTTGGTTTTCTAATAATTGGATTGGTTTGGTTCACAATCTCATATCAAATGTATGGTACTCAGTTATCATTAATGGTATGAGACATGGCTTCTTCTCTTATTCTCAAGGTCTTAAGTAGGGGAATCCTCTTTCCCCTACTCTCTTTATTATTGCTGCTGAAGTCTTATCTAGATCTCACAACTCTTTGTATAGAAATCCTAACTTCTCTCACTTCTCCATGGCCCCTAATATTCCTAGAATTAACCACCTTGCTTGTGCTGATGATATTGTTATTTTCTGTTGTAGTGGTTCTACTTCTATCAAATTGGTCATGAATGTTATTGATAACTATGAAAGAAGTTTTGGTCAACTGGTTAATAGGGACAAAAGTTACTTTTTAACTGCTCCTAACACTGCTGCCACTAGAATTAACAGGATTAGAAAGTGCTCTGGCTTTATGCATAAGAACTTTCCTTTTACTTATGTAGGTTGTCCACTGTATGTGGGTAGGAAAAAGATTGACTTTTTTTATAACATGATTAGTAAAATTGTGAAAAGGCTTAATGGCTGGCAAGGCAAGATGATTTCACATGGGGGTAAAGCTACTCTAATTAAGAGTGTTCTTCAGTCTATCCCAGTGTACACTCTTTCTGCTATGACTCCTACTAAGGAAGTATTTAGGTTAATTGAGAAGAATTTTGCTAATTTCTTCTAGGGTTCCTCTTAGGATCACAAGAAATATCATTGGAGTTCTTGGAACCATCTTTCCCTCCCTCTTGATGAAGGAGGCATTGCCATTAGGAAAATGGAAGACATTAGTAACATGTTAGCTATGAAAAGGCGGTGGAGGATAAGGTCCACATCATCTCTTTGGGCTACTTTAATTAGAAATAAATATTGTGTCAGATCTCACTTAGTCTCTAAAAAGCTTGCTCCAGGTAATTCCCATGCTTGGAGTCATGTTCTCAAAATGAGAGATATTGCAGAAAATCATATTGTTTGGCAGGTGAATTCTGGTTCTAGTAACTTCTGGTAGGACAATTAGTCCCTTAAAGGTCCCTTGGTAAAACAGTTCCCTGATACCCCAAAGAATTCCAAATCTTTGGTAAGGGAATTTATTTCTGATGGTCAATGGAATACCAACAAATTGAAGGAGCTCCTACCAGATCATCTGGTTCAAAAGATTCAAATCATTCCTATTGGCAACCAAAACAAGAAAGATAAAAAAAATTGGGCACTCTCGGATAATGGAAAGTAAACAAACAAAAGTGCATGGAATCTGATAAGGAAATCTAGTCCAAAAGTTCAATTCATAGACAAGGTATGGAACTCTAATGTTCCTTCTAAAATGTCCTTTCTAGTGTGAAGGCTATGGCATAACAAACTCCCTTTTGATGATGTGATTATTAAATTTGGCAAACAAATTGTTTCCAGATGTAACTGCTGCAGTAATCCTAATACTAACAATATAAATCATGTATTTGTACAGGGTCAAGGTTCTAGTTACATTTGGAAACTCTTTGGAAATGCCCTTGGCATTCATAATCACCCCTATCCTATTAGATATATAATTAACCATTGGTGGACCTCTAAGACTCTCAATGATGTCCACAAACTTGTTTTAAATATTACTCCAGTTATTATTTGCTGGTCTCTTTGGAAAGAATTATGTGCTTGCAGGTATGGAGATCATAAAAGCTTCAACAAGTATAGATTAAAGCAACAAATAGCTTGAAGCATTGAAGTTGCTGTCAACAAAGCATATCCAAACTGTGGTCTAAAGCTACCTTGGAATTATTTTTGTGACACCCTTACAAGGTTACGACCTGGGTACAAAAGTATGGTGGTTTTATGGTACAAGCCTGAAAGAGAATGGGTCAAGATAAATACTGATGGGAGCTTTCTTTAGAGGGAAGGAAAAGCAGGCCTAGGAGGAGCTATCAGGGATGACTATGGAGACATTATCATGGCATTCTCAATTCTAGTTATTGTCGAGAATCACAATATTGCGGAGGCTCAAGCAGCCTTGGTTGGTCTCAACTGGTGCAAACAAAATGGTTTCAATCAAACAATCCTTGAATTGTTTTCTCTATACATTGTAGAGATCCTCAAGAAAGATAGTGATACTAATTATAAACTCAGTCATATAGTGGACAAGATCAAAGAAACCATCAGTATGCTCAATATTCAGATCAATCATTGCTATCGCGAGGCTAATCAACTAGCGGATAGTTTGGCTAAAAGGGCAATGGAAATTCAACAACCAGCACACTTCTATTCTAGCCACCAACTACCTAGGCAAGCGAAAGGCCTCTTCTTGCTTGACAAAGATCAGATTCCTTGTATATGGAACAAATATGACAAGGTCAATTTCTTCGTTAGTTAGTCTATTTTTATTTGAGTGGGCGACCTATTTTCTAATCGCCTATTCCTCTCTATTTTTGAAGGGTTCTCTCTACCCTTGTGTTGTATAATCAAACTCTTTTTCGCCTAATACAACACCTCCAGGTGAACTGGGAAAGTTTATAAAAAAAGTGTCTCATTTCACTCTGAAACTCACCCGAACCCGACACCAAGTGCTCCGGCAAGTCACAAAACCACAAAACGAAGCAGAGAGAGCAATAAAAAGGGGATTGGGGCTAATACTCTCAAAATGACCGGCCTGATCGTTCACCTCCCTATTCCTGCTTGTTCACTAGTTGCCACAAAATATCCATCGGTGTTAATCTTCCATGTATCCGTTTGACGCATTTCCCAGCACACCAAAACACTAGTGATCCTATGCTTATAAGTTTCTTCTATGTGACAAAAATATTTCCCAACTCCAGCTAAAGTCCATTCTGCTATATATAACATTTAGAAATAGTAACATGTACATTGAAAAAAACATGATTAGCAATTCTAAAAAAAGTATTACGATACTTCTTCGCGCATCTTGCTTTCCAGAGTTCCCACATGATGTAACAAGGGGTGATATTAAGAAATAATTTGTGGAGTTATTTGGTCTTGTTTTGCACCAACATTCCAAGACCCCTTGGAAAGTAATTCCTCTGTGAGCGATGCCCAAAGGGCTTGCTATATGTTTCCAAACTATAGAGGCCATATTGTTAGTTGTGAAGACACGGTCCACAATCTCAGGATATGCATTTTGATCGGTTCCAACCCTACACCACTATATAATGGTGAGGAGTGGTCAATGCAGTATTACCTGATAGGTTCGAGATCGATATCCACAGGGAGTTAATATTGGTTGGGAGTTGGGTTTCTACCTAATCTAGCTATGCGAGTTGTCTTTAATTTCACTTCTAACAATGCTTGGGATTGTTTCTATTCTAATGTTAATGCTATTGACTGCTGAAAATAATCTAAGTACAGTGTTTTCTTAGGAGTTTTTCAAATGATAAAAATCACTAGAGAAGTGACTTCCGCCTAGGCGAGTATCTAATGGGGTCCAGAATCTAGGACTAGCTAACATGGTGATAGTTGAGACCAATGGGGTCGATTATGCCACTTTTCGCCTTTAAGATCCCGCCAAGACTTGGTGGAGGGATTTCTGCTTGACCAGAAAAGCTGGGTCACCGGGTTTGTATTGGGATTAGTTCACCGATTTGTTCTTGGGGAAGTTTCTTCCTGTTACCCAGAGAGAGGATTTCCGGAGGCAGTTTGAACGTCTTCAGCAGGGTTTTATGACAGTTACACAGTATGAGACCAGGTTTATCACTTTGGCCCGACATACTATCATGATACTCCCCACCGACCGAGAGAGGGTGAGGAGGTTTATTGAGGGGCTAGCTCAGCCGATTAGACTGCAGATGGCCAGAGAGACAGGGAGTGGTATTTCCTTTCAGGAGGCGGCCAATGTGGCCAAACGGATCGAGATGGTGTTATCACAGGGTAGTGGTCAGGGGTCTGACAAGAGGCCTCGTCATTTTGGCCGGTTCAGTGGTACCTCGTCCAGGGGTAGAGATTCTTTCGGTAGAGGCCATTCTCCTAGGACGTTTCAGTCAGCACTTCAGGTATCCCGTAGTGCACCACCAGCTCCTATCAGTGCACCGCCGCTCCAGAGTTTTCAGAGTGATTACTATGATCGACAGGGACAGTTTCAGAGCCAGCAGTCTCGGCAGCCGAGATTTTGTTATACATGTGGTGGCCCGGGGCACATTGCTAGATTTTTCCCCCGAGCCTCGAGTGGTTCTCACCACCAGGGTTCCCTTGCTATGATTCCCGCACCAGGTGATCCACCACCCTCTTAGCCATCTAGGGGTGGAGGCCGAGGTGGAAGTTAGACAGTCAGATGTGGAGGTCAGGCTACCAGAGGTAGAGGTCAGCCAGCAGTAGGCCATCCGAGAGATGTTCAGATTGGTGGGCCTAGCCCCGATGTTATGTTATTCCTGCCAAACCTGAGGCTGAGGCCTCCGATGCAGTCATTACAGGTATGGTTTCAGTTTGCAGCAGGGATGCTCCGGTTTTGTTTGATCTGGGATCCACATTATCCTATGTGTCATCATATTTTGCTCCTTGTTTGATTATGCCTCGTGATTCTCTGAGTACTCATGTATATGTGTCTACACCGGTGGGTGATTCTACTGTGGTATATCGTGTCTACCGTTCGTGTGTAGTGGTTATTGGTAGTCTTGAGACTAGTGTATATTTGTTACTCCTTGATATGGTTGATTTCGATGTTATTTTGGGGATGGATTGGTTGTCGCCCTATCATTCTATTCTGGACTGTCATGCCAAGACTCTGACCTTGGCCTTACCGGGAGTACCTCGATTGGAGTGGAGGGGGACTCCTTGTCATTCTTCCAGTAGGGTTATCTCATATATGAAGGCTCGGCGCATGGTCAAGAAGGGGTGTTTAGCCTATTCGGCTTATGTTCGTGATTCTAGTGCCGAGGTTCCTTCTATGAAGTTTTTGCCCATTGTCCATGAGTTTCCAAAGGTATTTCCTGTAGACTTGACGGGTATGCCACCCGATAGGGATATTGACTTTTGCATTGAGTTGGCTCCGGGAACTTAGCCCATTTCTATTTCGCCATATCGTATGGCCCTGCCTGAGTTGAAGGAGTTGAAGGAACAGATGCAAGATTTTCTTGATAAAGGCTTTATTAGGCCTAGTGTTTTGCCTTGGGGTGCGTCGGTGTTGTTTGTTAAGAATAAAGATGGGTCGATGAGGATGTGCATTGATTACCGGCAATTGAACAAGGTTACTATCAAGAACAAGTATCCATTGCCGAGGATTGATGTTTTTTTATCAGCTTCAGGGTGCCAAGGTATTTTCAAAGATTGATTTGAGATATGGCTACCATCAATTGAGGATTAGGGCATATGATGTCCCTAAGATAGCCTTTCGCACTCGGTACGGGCATTATGAGTTCTTAGTGATGTCATTCGGGTTGCCAAATGCCCGAGCTGCTTTTATGGATTTGATGAACCGAGTGTTCAGGCCTTATTTGGATTTGTTCGTGATTGTCTTCATTGATGATATTTTGATTTACACCCGCAGTTGGGAGGAGCACGAGCAGCACCTTCGAGTCGTTCTCAAGACTCTGAAGGACAATCAATTGTATGCTAAGTTTTCCAAGTGTGAGTTCTGGTTGAGCTCGATTGCATTCTTGGGTCATGTTGTATCAGCAGAAGGTATTCAGGTAGATCCTAAGAAGATTTCAGCAGTTAAGGATTGGCCTAGACCCACATCAGCTACAGAGATTCGAAGCTTCTTGGGCTTAGTAAGTTACTATCGTCAGTTTGTGGAGGGTTTTTCATCTATTGCAGCACCGATGACCAGGTTGACTCATAAGGGTGCCCAGTTCAGGTGGTCAGATGAGTGTGAGGCGAGCTTTTAGAAGCTCAAGACAGCCTTGACCACGGCACCGGTGTTGGTTTTGCCCTCAGGTTCAGGGCCATATACTGTATATTGTGATGCTTCTCGAATTGGACTTGGTGCAGTGTTGATGCAGGATGGCAAGGTTATAGCATATGCTTCACGTCAGTTGAAGGTCCATGAGATGAATTACCCCGTTCATGATTTGGAGTTAGCAGCTATTGTTCACGCGCTGAAGATTTGGAGGCATTATTTATATGGTGTGCCTTGTGAGGTGTTCACGGATCACAAGAGTTTGCAATATTTGTTCAAGTAGAAAGAGTTGAATTTGAGGCAGAGGAGATGGTTGGAGCTATTGAAAGACTATGACATCACCATCTTATATCAATCGTGGAAGGCCAATGTAGTGGCTGATACTTTGAGTAGGAAGTCAGCTAGTATGGGTAGTCTTGCTTATATTCCGGTCGGGGAGAGACCGCTTGCTTTAGATGTTCAGGATTTGGCCAATCGGTTCATGAGATTGGATGTTTCTAAGATGGGCAATGTTCTAGCTTATAATGTGGCTCGCTCTTCATTAATCGGCCGTATTCGGGATCGACAGTATGATGATCTTCATTTGTGTGCCCTTAGGGACACGGTGTGGCACAGTGGTTCCAAGCAGGTTTCAGTTGGCGATGATGGAGTCTTGCGGATGCAGGGCCGTATTTGTGTGCCCAATGTTGATGGGCTTCGTGAGTTGATATTGCAGGAGGCCCATAGTTCCCAGTACTCCATTCATCCGGGCGCCGCAAAGATGTATCATGATTTGCGGCAGCATTATTGGTGGCGAATGATGAAGAACGAAATCGTGGCATATGTAGCTCGGTGCTTGAACTGTCAGTAGGTTAAGTACGAGCACCAGAGACCCGGTGGATTGATTCAGCAAATTGACATTCCTGAGTGGAAATGGGAGCGTGTCACCATGGATTTCATAGTTGGACTCCCACTGACTCAGAGGAAGTTCGATGCAGTATGGGTCATTGTGGATAGGCTGACCAAGTCAGCCCATTTCATCCATGTGGCAGTTTCCTATTCTTCAGAGAGGTTAGCATGTATCTACATCAGGGAGATTGTTCTCCTTCACTGTGTGCCCGTGTCCATTATTTTTTACCGAGGTACGCAATTTACCTCACATTTCTGGAGAGTATTTCAGCGTGAGTTGGGCACACGAGTTGAGTTGAGCACAACATTTCATCCTCAGACGGACGGACAATCCGAGCGTATTATTCAGATTTTAGAGGATATGTTGCAAGCATGTGTCATTGATTTTGGAGGTTCTTGGGACCAGTTCTTGCCTTTAGCTCAGTTTGCCTAGAACAACAGCTACCAGTCGAGCATTCAGATGGCTCCTTATGAGGCATTGTATGGTAGGCGGTGTCGGTCGCCGATTGGGTGGTTTGAGCCGGGAGAGGCTTGGTTGTTGGGTACAGAGTTAGTGCAGGATGCCTTGGACACGGTTAAGATCATTCAGGATAGAATTCGTACAACTCAGTCCAGGTAGAAGAGTTATGTCGACCGCAGAGTTCGTGATTTGACATTTATGGTCAGAGAGCGGGTATTGCTTCGGGTGTCGCCCATGAAGGGCGTGATGAGATTTGGGAATAAGGGAAGCTAAGCCCTAGATTCATTGACCCATTTCAGATTCTTGACAGAGTGGGAGAGGTGGCTTAAAAACTTGCGTTGCCACCGAATTTATCAGTCGTGCATCTAGTGTTTCATGTATCTATGTTTCGGAAGTATCACGGCGATCCATCCCATGTGTTAGACTTCAGCAGTGTCCAGTTGGGCAAGGATTTGACCTACGAGGAGGAGCTGGTAGCCATATTAGACCGGCAGATTCGTCAGTTGAGATCGAAGAGTTATCCTTCGGTTCGTGTTCGGTGGAGAGGTCGGCATGCCGAGGAAGCTACCTGAGAGTCCGAGCCTGATATGCGGAGCCGTTATCCCCATGTATTCCCCGATTCAGGTACTTTTCTATGTCCGTTAGAGGACGAACGTTTGTTTTAGAGGTGGAGATTGTGATGACCCAAAAGGTCATCTCTTATATTTTATGTCAAAACAGTGTTTCGAGGCCTTGAAAAACTCCTTTTGTTTTACCTCGATTTGCGTGTGCATCCCGGCTATACAGCCGGGAAGCCTGTATGTGAAAAACTGAGAAAATGCTAGTTTTTGCCTTAAATTTTGATTTAAGTTGACTCCGGTCAACATTTTGGGTAAACGGACCTGGACCCGTGATTTGGTGGTCCCGGAGGGTCCGTAGGAAAATTTGGGACTTGGGCGTATGCCCGAAATCGAATTCCGAGGTCCCAAGCCTGAGAAATGATTTTTTTAAAGAAATTATTTTCTGAAAATATAAAGGATTTTAGAAATTTGATTATATTTGAAATTTATGGTATCGGGCCCGTATTTTGGTTCCGGAGTCCGATACAGGTTCAATATGATATTTTTGATATGTCTATAAAATTTTGTAAGAAACAGAAGTCGTTTGACGTGATTCGGACCCGTAGTTGTAAAATTTGATACTTTGGATGTTTTAGAAAATTTCTTTGATTTTAAGGCTAAATTCGTTGTTTAAAGTGTTATTTTGGCGATTTGATCGCATGAGTAAGTCCATAGGATGTTTTTGAGGTTGTGTACATGTTTGGTTTGGAGCCCCGAGGGCTCAGGTGAATTTCGGATAGGCGTCGGGGTGATTTCCTTAGAAATATCTGGTGTCTTTTGGCTGTTGTTGGTGTCCAGGAAAATTACTCTATGCGAATGCATGGAGATTCATGCGAACGCAGAGCACATTTTGGGAGGGGGGGGGGGGCAGAATTTCTCTATGTGAACGCACCTAGGTGGTCGCGAACGCATAGAAGGTCAAGGGGCCGGGTAGTGTTAGCCCTGTGCGAACGCGGCCTATAACTCGCGAACACATAGGCCGGGTAAGTCATACCTATGCGAACACGACCAGGGGCCCGCGAACGCATAGAGTAGTTGTCCAGTGATATTAAACAGTAGCTAAAAATATAGGATTTTATCAAAACTTCATAACTTCTTCATCTAAACTCAAAATTTGGCGATTTTTGAAAGGGAACTTCACTACAAAATCATAGGTATGTATTCTTAGACTCGTTTTCTTCAAATTCCGTTAACATCCATTATATTTCTAGGCCTAAATCATGTTCTTAAGAGTAGAAAATTAGGGATTTGGGTAGAGTTAGGGCTTTTTAAAATAATTAGAATTTAGACCTCATTTTAGGGTCAGATTCCGGAACTAATTACATATTCAGGCTTGTGGGTGAATGGGTGATCGAGTTTTTGTCCGAACCTCGTATTTTGACCAAGCGGGCTCGGGGTCAATTTTTGACTTTTTGGGAAGAATGCTAGAAAACCTATTAAGCATTGGAATTGAATTGTTTAGCATTTATTGATGTTATTAAGTCAATTATGTCTAGATACAAGTGATTTGGAGTCAAATTCAAAAGGGAAAGCGGTGATTAAGGCTTGATTTTGGTCGTAGAAGTCGAGGTAAGTGTTTGGCCTAACCTTAGCTTGAGGGAATAAGTGTTGAGTCTTATTTGCTATGTGTTAATACCATGTTCAACGTATAGGTGAGGTGACGAGTACCTATACATTAGTGTCAAGCATGCCCGTGAGTCGGATATTATGAATTATGTGATTTTCATTGATATTTACTGTGTTATAGCTTGAGTTTCACTTTGTGGTTATTCATTTTGGTGGAAATTCTTGGTAATGAACATTGTTGAGTATTGGGTTCAGTTGAGAAACTTTATGTGAAGATATGTACTTGAGTAAGATTGGTTATAGATATGTCCCTTGTCGGGATAGTGATATTCCTATTGTTGTTCCCTTGCCGGGATGTTATGATTCATTATTATGGTTCATATTGTTGATTTTTCCTTGCCGGACTGTTGTTATTGATATTGTTTGGGTGAGGAAGAGTGTAAAGCACGAAGGGTGATGTTGTGTATTGATTATTGTGAGGAAGAGTGTAAAGCGCGAAGAGTGATGTCGTGTATTGATTTTTGTGAGGATGAGAGTTTAAAAGCACGAAGGGTGATGTCGTGCCATGTTATGATATTAAAAGCACAAAGGGTGATGACGTGTCATTTCTATTGATTATTGTGAGAATCAGAGTAAAAGCACGAAAGGTGATGTCGTGCACTTACATTTATTATTTGGTGAGGATGAGAGTAAAAGCACGAAGGGTGATGTCGTGCACTGTCTTATCTGTGATGTTAATTCTTGTTGTTTAAGTTGATATTGAATTGTCGTCTTATTTCATTGTTTCCTTTATTTGATATTTCTTTTCCCCAGCATGTTTCTCCCTTTCCTTGGTACTTAGTTGTTTACTTCCTGTTACTATTATTCCTCCGATAATTATTATTGCACAGGTTGTTTTGGTTGTCGTGTCCTAGCCTCGCCACTACTTCGCCGAGGTTAGGCTCAACACTTACTCAGTACATGGGGTCGGTTGTACTGATGCTACACTCTGCACATCTTTGTTGTACAGATCCCGGTACAGGACCCTACGGACATTGATTGCCCTCAGTCCACGTGGAGACACCGAGGTAGTCCTGTTGGCGTCCCCAGGCCTTGGCGTCCCCTCCTATTTCCTTTGTATTCTGTTCTAGTTGTCTCATAAACAGATGTACTTATTTCTTCCAGACTTTTATATGAATTATTCATAGACAGCCCGTGAGTTGTGACTCCAATATTCTGGGATTTGGTTTAGTTTTTGTGAAATTTCGTAAAGGGTATTGGATTGAATTATATATCTTACTTCAGCTTATATTTTTCTTATTCATGTTAATGTTGTAATTCACCTGTTTTGCGACTAATAATAAAGGAATAAAGTAAATTGAACGTTCACGTTGGCTTGCCTAGCAGGTTCAACGTTAGGCGCCACCACGGTCCCGACGGTGGGAAATTTGGGTCATGACAAATTCGCTTTCATTATGTCGAACCTACCTATACTACTCGTAATGACACCAAATTTTGCAAGCAAGCCGTAAATGACATAACGGAACTATTTCCGGTTCGGAATTCCGTTTGGACCTGGATAACACAAAAACATGTTCCAAACCTCTATTTGAACTTAAGGAAATTCTTATTTCACTAATAGGCGTTGAAACGCTCCCGGGTCATCCAAAACCCGTTCCAAACATACACCCAAGTCCAAAATCATCATACAAACCTACCGGAACCTTCGAATCTTGATTCCGATGTCGTTTACTAAAAACGTTGACCGAAGTCAAACTTGGCCTTAAAGGCCAGCCTTAAGCGACTAAGTGTTCCTAAACCATTCTAGACTCCTCCAAACCTCGAACCACCCGTCCCTGCAAGTCATAAATCAGTAAAAGTAACTACGGGAAGTCTCATTTAGGGGCACGGGGTTCTAAAACGCAAAATGGCATGTCGGGTCGTTACAATAAAACTGACCACTAGTTGGTCAGATTTATTCCAAAAAATACATATAGTCAGATATTCAATACAAGAGGGAGGATTATTAATCCTATGGTTGAAAGCATCATCCAGTTTATGATATTAAAACCAAATCAAAACAGATGTGTTTAGTTATTAAATATCTTAGGTTAAGATATGATATTTTTTTACTGTTTTAGGACTAAATGTAAGATTAAATTTGGTTAGCTATGTAATAGCACATTTACTTGCTGATATTGTTGTAAAATAATGGCTAGTGGAATCATGTTTTCCCACCCCTTATAATATTTGGGTTTGAGTATGGTAATTAATAGTTTTGGGCCAAATTTATGTCTAGTAAGCCCTGTAAATTAAAAATTAAAAATACACCTTTTTTTGAACTTCTAGATAAAGATCATGCGAAATGGGCCAGACTCGTAGACCAGCCCAATTGGGACTGCCTGACCGAGTCTGGACCCTAGGAAATTGGGCCTGGGATGTAAAGCCCAATGGCTTAATACTCTACTTAATTCTGAAAATTAATACAATCCTGAGTTAGTTAGAAATCTCATTAATATTGTTAACTTAAATTCAAATTCCATGATTTTTCTATGTGACGTTTTGTATGAATGAAATTCAAGCTGGGCAGCATATATTTTTCCTTGCTAATTGCTGAAAACGTGGTTGGCCCAGTATATTTAGCACGAGACTGGGCCAGATTTATAATACATATAACAAGCCCATTTCATTCATTTAGGTTAAAAAAACAACCAGTGGCTAGTTCTGAAATTATACCGGCCCAAATGCATATCATGACCTTTTCCTTATTCTTAAAATTACTTAGGAAGACAATTTTCTAGAAATAACAAAATTCTTTAGACCCATCCTTAGCTAGATAATTGAAACACTTAGAATTCCCGAACATCAAAAATCAAAGTATACGTTCGCGTAACTTTGAATGAAATAACTCTTTTTAGCAACAAATATTTTTCTTAAAATTGTGTACACGTTTGCGTGACACAAATAAGTTAAAAAATAAGCATTCGTAGAAATTCCTTTAGGAGCGGATTCTAAATTATTACCATGATTGCATACATGTTCTCGTGACGTGATCTCGATTTTTAAATAAATTCAAAATACGCGCTTGCGCGATGTTGACTATTTTTCTTAAGTAATCAAGTGTCGTGAATTGTGTACACGTACGCATGACATGATTTTTGACGCATCAATTTCAGACGGATATACGCATACGTAACCCATATTAAAATAATTCTATAAATACAAATAAATAATTAGAAGCGGTAAAATGTAAAATGCACATAGGTATTAAAATCAGTAATTAAACGATTTAGGCCAAGTATAAATCATTAAGAGACCGTGCTAGAACCACAAAATTCGGGAGTGCCTAACACCTTCTCCCGGGTTAACAGAATTCCTTACCCGGTCTTCTGGTTCACAGACTTTTAACGGAGTCAAAATTTCCTCGATTTGGGATATTAAAAAAACTAAATAAATGGTGTCTTGGAACACCGTAAATAAATCCGAGTGGCGACTCTGAAATTAAATAAATCCCAAAGTCGACTATGTCACTTAAATTGGAAAAATTCTCTTATCTCACCCTATCGTGAAAAAGGAGCTGTGACATATACCCCGATAGAATGTATGTTGGATCATTGCTTCAGTCATGCCATTATTAGGCATTCCTAGACCATAGTTCTATATCTCTCCCAGATTTCATGAAGGGGTTCATTCGGTTCTTGTTTGAAGGCTAATCTCATCCCTTAATGTTGCCATATGACCCGGTGAGAAAAACTTGGATATAAACTTATTCGCCAACTCATCCCACGTAGTGATGGAATGGTTAGGGAGCCTTTTGAAGCAGTCCAAAGTTTTCTCTCTAAGTGAAAAAGGGAACAATCTCAGTTTCAATGCATCCTCCGACACGTTTGTCTGTTTGCTTCCCCAACATGTATCTACAAATCCCTTTAGATGTTAATAAGCATTCTGATAGGGAGAGCCTGTGAAGAACCCTCGTTGCTCCAATAAGGTCAACATAGCATTTGTAATATGAAAATTGCCCGCCCGAATTTGGGGTGGGACAATCGCACTGGCGTAACCTTCATTGGGAAACACCCGATAAGCTTCCCGTGGAGGAGGCGGGGGAGGGTCTGGAATATTGTCATTGGCCTGGCAGCCTCTTCTTTGAGCTTGAGGTACTAGATACACCTCATCATCACCATTATCATCTACCTCCTCCCCCGGGAAAACATTGCCGAAAGGATTAGCCATATTGTACCTAAAGCGTTTAACACACTAAAGTTAGTAAAATAGAAAGAAAGAAAAACAATCTACATAACTAGTCAGATAGATATCCAACACCGTTTAACTCCCCGGCAACGGCGCCAAAAAGTGATCGGTTCCAACCCTACACCACTATATAATGGCAAGGAGTGGTCGATATAGTTTTACCCGATAGGTGTGAATCGATATTGATAGTAGCCTATATTATGTAATTTAGACGCTATTTACACTCTAATTTAACCACACTTTATTTATGTTTGAATGTTAAAAGATAAAAAATGCTCTAATTGAGAAATTTATGTTTTGCAAGAGCCGCTCCGATCTAGGAGGAAGATAAAGAGCATTTGGAGTCATTTATGAATGTACAAGGCCAATCAAAGGTTAGCCTGGGAGAAACGGAGCGAGGAAAGTAAGAAAATAATGCAAAAGGCAGGTCCGTGATCGCGGACCTGGGCGCGAACCGCTCGTGAAGTGAAGGCAGTGCATGGGTGAAAGTTTGTGGTCGGATCCGCGGTTGAATCCACAATCGCGGACGAGTTTTTAAATGGGAAAGAGCACAGGGGCTTTTGTGTAATTTCTTGGGCAACTAACCTAAACCTGTAAGAGACCAAACTCACCAGAAGTCAGATTAGGCTTGTTTTGGACAATATTGGAGGCAAGAACTTGGGAGAGAAGATCAAGCAATTCTTTAGAGTTTCTGTCTTCTTCTTCTTACTTCTAATTGTGAATTATGAATCATATTAGTGCTATGTTGTGCATTAGTATGAAGAGCTAAACTTCTAATCTAGGGTTTTGATGGAACCTATTGAAGGATGAATTTCGTGTTATGTTAATATAAATTTTCCATAGTTTTATCTCTATTTGTTCAACTATATGCTTGTTGCTCTTGATTGAAGGGCCCTAAATTAGCTGTTCCTATTTAGTGTTCATTACTCGGGAGAGAGTGAATATTTAGGTCATTGTTGAACAACATCACTCCTGACATATATGAGGGATCAATACGAAGGGTTTAAAGGTGGGATTAGGGATAACAAAACCTTGGGTACGATCTAAGTGAGCTGTAATTAAAGCTATCTAGCGTAATTCGGGAGAATATGTCTAGAATATTATTGTAATTACTCGGGAGAGAGTTACGACTGTCAGAGTGCTCATGATCGATAGAGAAGACTTAGGCAAATATGTAACAAATATAGCGGAAATGATTCCGACAATAGGGGAAATCATAACCTTAGATCATTCATATTATTGTCTACAACCGTTCTTGGTTAGTTCTTATTTACCGCATTCTCATTAAGTAATAGTTAGTTAGAAAAAAACCAATCTATTATCTAAATATCTTGGGAAGTTGATTACGTGGAATTGTGTGGGTCTGATAGCTGTAATTGATAGGTTAATTTCCTGCAGGATTCGACTCTGGACTTGATAACCGGAATATATTTGCAGCGATCGCTTTGTCCTTTTAAGGCATAGTTGGGCGTGATCAAATTTTGGCGCTGTTGCCAGGGAATTAACGGTGTTATTAATAATAGTTAAAAGAAGTGCAAATATTCTTAGAGTAATCATTTTTTCTTCAACTCAAACTGAATACATTGAAATTCTAACGTTTGTAATCTTGGGCGTTACACGTGCATGCCTAGAAACTCCTCAAAAACTGGTGAAGTATTCAAAGTATTATCATATCCTGAGAATGTTTTTAAGGCATTGAATCGTGCAAACAGGAAAAGCAAACAACAACAAAACTTGACTGAACAACTTGAACAAGATATGGCAGACCAAGTAAACAACAGGGACAATGGGGATAACGTGAATGACCCGAATGAGCAGGTGGTGATGCCTATTGTTCCAGAGGTTGCTTTGTACGATTAGGCACAACCCACAGCGGACAACTTAGCCACTGCAATTGTAGTCCCGCAGATACAAGTTGATTTGTTCCAAATCACAAACAACATGCTCATTTGTTGCAAAACAAGGGACTATTCTCAGGGTCATACATCGAAGATCCTCAACAGCATCTAAAGAATTTTCTATTAATATGTGCCACACAAAGACAACACAATGTGACACCGGAAGCAATAAGGCTATTGTTGTTTCCATTCTCAGTGACACGAGCAGCTCAGACTTGGCTCAATTCACTCCCCATAAATTCAATCACTACTTGGGAGGAATTAGTCAAGCAATTTGTGAGCAAATTTCACCCACCCAATAAGACTGCTCAGCAAATTGATAAGATCTTGAGCTTCAGATAGAAACCAACAAAAACATTGCAAGAGACTTGGGAAAGGTTCAAAAGGCTGCTAGTTTTATGTCCACACCATGGGACTCTGGAGTAGATGTTGGGTCAGAGGTTCTACATGGGTTTGGCAGATATCTTGAAAGCTAATGTTGATGCTTCAGCAGGTGGAGCATTCTTGAGTAAAACATTCAGGGAGAGCAAAATCTTACTTGACAAGATGACACAAAACTCGGGATGGACGACCAAGAACGCTCCAATCACTCCTATGGTTCACTCAGTGTCCTTAGACCCAGCTAACTCCCTAGCTGAAAATATGGACACTCTAATGATACAAATGAGCATCCTCACCAAAAAAGTTTGATGAATCAGGCCAGAAACAACAGGTACACATTGTTGATACAACTAATGGGGGTTTATGTACATCTTGCATTAATCAGCCATATGGTTGCTCGTGGAGTGAGGATGGTAATCACCAACAATATCAGGAATATATGAAATATGTGTCCAACTATGGGAGACAGATACCAGGTGGTCAGAATTGGGGTCAATAGAATCAACAATACAGGCCAGCTTCGCAGCAACACAACAATAGCAACAATCTGGGGGCCATGTGACCTCAAGGTCAAGTGGTGCCTTACCAAAGGCAATAGGGCTACAACCATCAGAATCAACAACAAGCTTATCATCCGCCTCAACAAAAGCACACTGGGAGACATGGAGATGGGTTTGCTAGACTCGAGGGAATGATGCAACAATTGATTAGATCTACTAGGAAAGTGATTGAGAGAGTAGACTCACACGATTCAGCTATAAAGAATATTGAGATCCAATTGGGTCAGTTTTCGATGGCTCTGAATGATCGTCCTCGGGAGACGTTACCTGTAGACAGATAGATTAATCCAAAGGAGAAGGGCCCGAAACAACGAATGGTATAGAGTCTACGAAATTGTAGAGACCTAGACTTGGAGCAAGAGATTGCTCGCAAAAGCAGACTTACCAAGACATGTGTTCCTATGCCCATTGAGGTAGATGAAACAATAGTGGAGGCAGTGCCTGAACAAGAAAAAAATCAGATCAGAGGGAAGAAACGACCTCCAGCACCATTCCCACAGAGACTGGCCAAGTATCAGAAACATGAGCAATACAAGAAATTCTTGGAGATGTTGAAGCAAATTCAGGTAAACATTCCATTGATTGATGTTTTAAAAGAGATGCCTAGTTATGCGAAAATGATGAAGGACTTGATGTCCCGCAAGTTCGACTTCCAAGACTTGGCCGTAGTTACACTAATTCAGACTTGTAGTGTTGTTGTGACGAGACCCATTGCTGAGAAGCTGCCTAACCCAGAGAGTTTCACGATTCCTTGCACTATAGGTAAATTTTGCATTTTCTAAGGCACTGTGTGATTTGGGGGCAAGTATAAATCTTATGCCCTTAGCTATCTATAAAAGGCTCGGGATTAGAAGAGCTAGACCCACGTCCATGTTATTGCAGCTGGCTGACAGGACAGTAAAGAGACCCTCTAGTATTTTAGATGATGTGTTGGTGCAAGTTGGGAAGTTTGTATTTCTAGCAGATTTTGTCATTCTTGATTGTCGTGTTGATAAGGAAATTCCCATAATTTTGGGAAGACCATTCTTGGCCACTGGTAGAGCTCTAATCAACTATGAAAGTCGAGAGCTCAGGATGAGATTAAATGATGAAGAGATAACATTCAACGTGCAAAAATCTATGAGGCGACCAAGTGAATTCGCCAATTGCTCTATAATAGATGCCGTGGATGTAATTTTGGAAGAGGATGATGAGACATTGAACATTCAAGATCCTATAGAAACTTGTCTCATGAACCTAGATGAAGCTAATGGATAAGAATTGGAAGAGGGGGTACTTGCTTTTGAAGGAAAAGGTTTTTGGAAGAGGGAGCTCGAATTTGAGCCCTTGCACTTAGAGGAAAGAAAAACTCCTCCGGCTAAGCCGTCCATAGAAGAACCCCCAAAGTTTGAGCTGAAGTCACTACCCGCCCATCTCAGGTATGCATTCTTAGGACCTAATTCAACGTTACTTGTTATTATCTCATCTAGTTTGTTAGATATGCAGGCAGAATAGCTTTTGCAGGTACTGACGGAGTGCAAGACTGCAATTGGGTGGACCATTGCAGACATCAAGGGGATCAGCCCGGCCTTCTGTATGCATAATATTCTACTGGAAGATGGGAACAATCCTTCCATAAAACACTAAAGAAGGTTGAACCCTAACATGAAGGAATTGGTGAAGAAGGAAGTTATTAAGTGGTTAGATGCAGGAATCATATTCCCCGTCTCTAACAGCAACTGGGTTAGCCCAGTTTAGTGTGTACCAAAGAAGGGTGGAATGACGGTGGTGAAAAATGAGAAGAATGAATTGATCTCTACAAGAACCATCACAGGTTGGCGAATCTGTATGGATTACAGCAAATTGAACTTGGCTACCCTGAAAGACCACTTCCCACTTCCATTCATTGATCAGATGTTAGATAGACTGGCAGGGAGGTCCCATTTTTATTTTCAGGATGGATATTCAGGGTACAATCATATCTCTATTGCACCAGAGGACAAAGAAAATTTTTACCCCTTATTATAGTGTGTGCTTCTGGGGGGCGCGCATGCAGGAAGGAAGTTTGTGCCCATATGGGATTTATGCTTTTTGGAGAATGTCGTTTGGCCTATGCAACACACCTGCCACATTCCAAAGGTGCATGATGGCCATCTTCACGGACATGGTATAGGAAATAATGGAGGTGTTCATGGATGATTTCTCAGTTGTGGGGAATTCATTCGATGATTTCCTTAAGAACTTGAGAAGAGTATTGAAGAGGTGTATAGAGACTAATCTGGTGCTAAACTGGGAGAAGTTCCATTTCATGGTACAAGAAGGTATAGTCTTGGGACACTTGGTGTCAAGTAAGGGAATTGAGGGGGATCGCGCAAAGGTTGACGTGATAGCAAAGCTTCCACCACCCACTTCCGTCAAAGCAATCATAAGTTTCCTTGGGCATGCCGGGTTCTATAGGAGATTTATAAAATACTTTTTAAAAATTGCTAACCCCTTGTGTAAATTGCTTGAAAAAGATCACCCTTTTGTGTTTTCTGATGATTGCAGGGTAGCATTTGAGGAATTGAAGAAGAGACTGGTCACAACACCTATCATTGTAACCCCCGACTGGGAGAAACCCTTTGAGCTAATGTGTGATGAAAGTGACTATGTTGTTGGAGAAATGCTTGGGCAGCGGAAAGATAAAATCATGCACCCAATATACTACGCAAGTAGAACATTGAGTGGAGCCTAGCTGAACTACATTGTGACTAAGAAGGAGATGCTGGCAGTAGTGTTCGCGTTTGACAAGTTCATATCGTATCTTATAGGATCGGAGGTAATTTTCTATATTGATCATGCTGCTCTCAGGTACCTAATCGAGAAGAAAGAGTCAAAATCATGCCTGATTCGTTGGGTGCTACTGCTACAAGAGTTTGACTTGGAAATTTGTGATCGAAAGAGAACGGAAAACCAAGTAGCTGAAAACTTGTCGAGACTAGAAGGAGCTAAAAGAGTGGTTGACGTAGAAGAGATTCTGGAAACCTTTCCAGATGAGCAACTACTAGCCACAAGTCTTAAGGAAGTGCCATAGTATGCAGACATTGCAAACTACCTGGCGAGCGGTATAATTCCTTATGACCTTTCATATGTGCAAAAGAAAAAGTTCTTCTGTGATTGCCGCATGTATTATTGGATGAACCTTATCTGTTTAGGATTTGTGTTGACAACATGATCCGGAGATGTATTCCCAAGATATACAAGTCTTCTACTTTGTAGGCATGTCACGCATCAGCATATGGTGAACATTTCGGAGGAGTCAGGACGACCGCAAAAGTTCTGGAAGTAGGCTTCTACTGGCCAACAGTGTTCAAAGATGCACATTTATGGGTAAAGGGTTGTGATGAATGCCAGCGAACCGAGAATATTTCTCGTCGCCAGAAGATGCCCAACCAATTCAGGAGGTTGAAGTGTTCGATGTATGGGGAATCGACTTCATGGGGCCCTTCGTCAGTTCATATGGAAACAAGTACATACTTGTCTCTGTAGACTACGTGTCCAAATTGGTGGAAGCTGCAGCACTCCCCAGCAATGATGCAAAGGTGGTTATTGGGTTTTTGAAAAAGAACATATTCACCCGGTTTGGCACCCCAAGGGCCATAATCAGTGACGGAGGCACTCATTTCTATAATCGAGCCTTCGAGAAGTTGCTAGAGAAGTATGATGTATGCCACAAGGTGGCCACTCCTTATCATCTGCGGACAAGCGCGCAAGTGGAAGTGTCAAACAAATAAATAAAGAGTGTGTTAACTAAGACAGTGAATGCCACAAGAATAGACTGGGCAAGAAAGTTAGATGATGCACTCTAGGCTTATAGAACCTCTTTCAAAACACCAATTGGCATGTCGCCATACAAGTTGGTGTTTGGGAAGGCGTGCTATTTGCCGGTGGAGTTAGAGCATAGAGCTTGATGGGCGCTGAAATAGTTGAATCTCGACATGGATGTTGCGGGAACAAGTAGAGTCACGAAGTTGCATGAACTTGATGAGTTCCGCTATCATGCTTTTGAGAGCACAAGATTGTTCAAAGAGAGAATGAAGATGTTTCATGATAAGAACATTATTGAGCGGAATTTTTAACTCGGAGATACGGTATTGCTTTACAACTCAAGACTAAGGCTATTTTCGGGTAAAATAAAATCATGATAATCAGGGCTATTTTGTGTGGTTGAAGTACACCCCACAGGTGTTGTAGAGGTCTCCGCAGAGAATGACTCCCACGCATTTAGAGTCAATGGGCACATATTGAAACATTATGTAGGCATGGCTGAAGCAAAGGAAGTGTCAGTGACCCATTTGACCGAGCCTTAGAGGTCGAGCGAACCTTAAATACGCTTATATGTGTCGTGCCACGACGTTAAATCCGGCTCTACATGGGAAGCAACCCATTGATTTGTTGTAAATATCATGCCGCGATGTTAACTTAGGCGCTTCTTGGGAGGTGTCGCGCCCCCTTTTTCCCTCTCCTTTCGGATCCGTCAGATTTTTTGACATTATCGGGATAACTCGTTTCCTTTTAGGAAAGGGGTATATATGGAATTGAAGAGTCGCCACCTAACGAATTAAGGTGCGTTAGGGCACCTACTATGGGTCATTTATAACACAGATTGGATAACCAAAGATTGGGTAAGGGCTTGAAATTACTTCAAGGGGAAGGTGTTAGGCACCCCTCAAAGTCCAAACTGTGGTTCCTGGCTTGCCAAACAAGCTTTGTGAATTTGAAACAAGTAGCACATAAGCAGTGAAAACATATAGGTAAAAAAAAGGGTTTGAAAATATTCGCGGTCTAAGCACACATATGTGCCAGAGTTTAAAGGGTTTGAAGTACAAACACATGTATAAAGTTTGAAAGGTTTGCAATCTAAACACACATATGTAAGGGATAGGGGGTCCTAAGTTATTTATCCTATAGGATCACATCAATGAAATGCCCGGTAATCACTCATCAATGAGGGGCTACACGTGGCATTAGCGCAATGGTCATCATATCCATAGCTACCCTTTCCCACCCCTTAGCGGTTATTTAAGCGAGTGTTGTTTAGCGACCCCAATGCGTGTTGTTACCCGTCCCTTCTCAATGGCCCTGGAGGAAATTAGGACCTCTACCTATGTGTAGTTCTAGACATACCCCTAAGGTAAAAAGGAGAAAATACTAAGCGACATGCAAGAACAAATAGGACTTAGAAGATAAAGGCATGAAAGAAGCAATTAAGAGGCTCAGATTTATCTCCATAGATAAGGCACATAAACAACACGTCTCAAGCACAAACAAGAGATATTTTATTAGACAGGACCCTAAGGCATGATGTCTAAGTGAAGGTCAAAACACAAAAGATATGCAGCTCTATTTTATAAACTCAAACGTAAGAGGGCCCTAATCAATTTGCCTAATGATTTTTTAAGCATGTTGGCTATTAAGCAGTAAACACAAAAAGAGACAGTTTTCCAGTTTTATAAATGTTGATTACCTAAGGCTTGCCTAGGAGTGGGAGTAGTGTATAATAATCATCAGAGTTAAAATAGCTTAGAAGTTATTATACCTAAAGCATGTTGTTCTAAGTGTTACAAAATATACAGGGGGTAATTTCCAGTTTATTGAAAATAGGGTGATCAAATATGAGGTTGTCTTGTGTCTTTTCATGCATTAGTAGTTTAACTAGGTGTTTTAAACGAGACCTTAGAGCTTGGTATCTACTACGTGCATAGAGATGCATAATGATTAAGATATGATTCCTAAAAGCATGATTTCTAAATGCATATAGAATTACTGAATCGTTAAGCAACATTTATGTAGTTTGCATTAATATCCTAAGAATAGGATTTCTAAATGATAAACGTAAACATGCAACAATGTCAAAGTGATGCTGAAGCAGTACCTCAGGACATGGTATGTCACGACCCCAAATCCTAACAGACCGTGATGGTGCCTATCGTAGAACTAGGCTAACCAACCATCAATTTACTACGCATTTATTCGATTATAATAGTTCACAATATAACAATAAACAACAGTCATAATAAAGAATAAATTAAATAAGTCTAGCGCCCCCAACCATGAACTAAACAACTCTAAACAACCTCCCAGAACTGGAGTCAATAGTCATGAGCATCTAAGAATAAATAAATCTAACTCTGTTAAAACTATAATATATGTTTCTGAATCAAATGCTACAACTAAATAAGGAAGGGAAGTGGAGAAGTTGTGGACGCTGAACAACTACCTCGAAATCCCGTAACAACTGCTAACGAACTGAGACAGCTACTGCTCTAGACCGTCACCTGAATCTGTGCACAGAGGCACAAGGAGTCTTTATGAGTACGCCAACTCAGTAGTAATGAAAATAAATCGCAGTCTGAGAATTATAAAACACACAGTACATATACACAATTTCAAAAAACCAATAAAACACCAAGTCACCATGTAGTATTCATCAAATAATAAGTTCGAAATCGGTTTCCAGAAATCCCTTGAAAACAAGTGCAATATCAGTATATCTCAATAAAATTCTCAGTAAAACCAGTTTGAAAACGAAGTAAATCATAGTTCGAAAACTTAGTAAAATCATCATAAATCTACCCCTCGGGCCAAAATCATTTCTCGTAACAGTTGCCCCTCATGCATTCTCTCAATCACTCAGTATCAATCATCACTCGGTATCATTCATCACTCAGTATCAGCACCGCGGGCAATCATCATCACTCAATCGGTACCGGCGCTCACTGGGGATGTGTTACAGACTCCGGAGGGGCTCCTACAGCCCAAGCGCAATAATAACATAAGTCCTAGAAGCCTTCTCATCTCTCTCATGAGGCCTGGAAGCCTCCTCACATCACTCATAAGGCCTGGAAGCCTCCTCACATCACTCATAAGGCCTGAAAGCCTCCTCACCTCTCTCATAAGGCCTGGAAGCCTCCTCACAATATAGGCTTGAAAGCCTTACTCAGTCAGAGACTCTCAATTTGCCCTTAGGCCATAGACATATCGGGTTCTCGACCCAAAACAGTGTTTCATTTTTCAATAAATAGTATCAAAATACTCTGAGTGTCAAAACCATTTATCAGAAAAAGACTGAGTGTAAATCACAGCATATCAAGTGAGGAAACACAGTAAAACAGTCCCCAAAGGGGTAAACAGATCGTCACTAGGCCCCAAACACGGCTTACAGCTCAAAACATATCATAATATATAAATACTAATTGAGAAAAGGCTTAAAAATCGGTTTCACAACTCAATAGTCTCCTATATAGAAAAGATGTTTCCAAAGTTTCCACCTTTTCATTTCAAAACCCGTGAAAGGGTGCATAGTCTGGGGTTTCATACTCTCAGAACAGGATTTCAAGACATTACTTACCTCAAAACAAGCTCGGAACTATTCCACAACATGCTTGATTCTCGAATCAACCTCCGAAGGCCCCAAATCTACCAAGTTCAGATTTTTTATCATCAATATATGCTTAAGGAACGAATTCCAATCGAAAGATATCAAATTTAGCTCAAAAATCCGAAACCGGTCAAAACCCAACTTCCGGACACGCATCCCTAAACTCAGAAATTTTTATACAAAAGTGTACTTCGTTCTCTCACGAGTCCGTACATATAAAGAACACCAAAATCGGAGTTCGTTTGACCCCTCAACTCGACCATTAAAGGTCTCATAATCTCAAGCCCTAAAACCCAATTTTTCTACTGATTTTCCATGAATTTACACTGGTTTTATGTTGTATAATCATCCATAATCGAGTTTCAATAATCAAAACACTTACCTCTATGAAGAACAAGGATTTCCCTCTTCAAAATTCGCCCCCAAGAGCTCTTTTCCGTACAACAATGGTGAAAAATAAGGTTTAAGTCGCGGAGGGTTTAATTATTTAATGCCCAGTGATTTACTTTCCACGATCGCACAGACCAACAGTCCTTGACCTTCGCGATCGCACAGTGCAATCTCCAGTCAACCCCACGCGCCCAGTTTCCTCTACGCGATCGCGATGAACCCCACGCGATCGCACTGAACTGACATCCAAAGCTACGCGATCGCATCCCGTTTTCCGCGATGGCATTGAACAAATTCACCCTGGTCCATTTTAACCCTACGCGATCGCACACATACCTACGCGATCGCAGTGAATAACCTTCAGCAATGAAAACACCAGAAACAGTTGTGTTTTAAGTCCAATAATGCCCGTTAAGCACCCGAAATCAATCCCGAGACACTCGGGGCCCCAATCAAACTTACCAACATATCCCATAACATCATTCAAACTTAGTTGCGCTCTCAAAACACTAAAACTAACATCAAACACCAAAATCACATCAGATTCAAGCCTAAGAACTTTGATATTTCTAAAATTCCATCAATGATGCCGAAACTATCCAAATCAACTCCGATTGACCTGAAATTTTACAGACAAGTCCAAAATAACATTTCGAACCTGTTCCAACTGTCGGAATTCCATTCCGATCCCGATAGCCTATTTTTCACTGCCGGCCGAAAATCACCAAAAACTAACTTCCGCCAATTCAAGCCTAATTCTACACCGGACATCACAAAAATATTCCGAACACACTCCTAAGTCCCAAATCACCTAACGAAGCTATCCGAGCTATAAAATCCGCATTCCGAGGTTGTTTACCAATAAGTCAATTCTCAGTTGACTTTTCCAACTGCAAGGCTATTTTTAAAGACTAAGTGGCTAACTTCTCATTATAATCACTTCAATTTCAATCCTATCAACTCTAACACATCAATAACAGTAATACCAACCTATGACAAGGCGATAACAGTAATTGTTAATGCAAGTTCTACGTAACGACCAACTGGGTCGTTACATGGTGTCTAATGCAAGGGACAGAATTTATAAAGGCACGATTGCACAGAGCATGAGTTATGAATGCACATGAGTAACAACTCTTTGTTAATGCTGTTATTTAACCTAGAAGCAGGATTTCTAAGTGATAATAATGTCAAATGAGATGCTGAAACAATATACATGGAACCTAATAACATGGTGCCTAATGCATCACTTTAATGAGTAAGTTGGACCTAACACATGAATGCACATATAAGAATGTAAACCTAAGGCATGGTTTCTACCAATTGATACTGATAACATAATATATCTACCCTCATTTTTTTCCACAAGCCGACCCCAATATTCGTTTACAATAATTATTACAAACCAATATTGAATGATACATAAATGGATAAAGAGAAAAATAAGAAGTTACACTATAGGGAGCCTGAAAACAGGCCCAGGTTTCCAGAACCTCAAATGCTCAGATGTTCCATAGCCTTTCTCATATCCGGTGCGTCAGAGTTACCTAAGGACCTCAAGGGATCCCGGGCAGTGCTCACACCCAGATTTTACAACGAAAATTGAGTAAGTGCAGTGTGGAAGTGCCAGCCCCAATGCATCTGAGTTCAGAGGGATCTCATAGGGATCCCTAAGCAGTCATACATTGTAGGGGCAAAACTTAAGGACCTACGAGTGGAGTGAGAGTGCTTGACATAATTTTGAAAAAAAGGTTTTAGTAGGAAAACAGTGTTGAAAGAGACTTAATTAAAAAATGTTTTAGTAAATAAGAGAGAGTTTTTCAGTAAAACAGTTTTTGATAAAGGCAGTTAACAATCAACAAACACAGGTTCAGCAACATTCAAAGAACAACCTTCACACAGGGGTAATGGGGGGTTGGGGAAAATAGAGCATGTATGGTAAACACATAACAGGCGGAGGTCATTTACCCTTGGGGCAGGTAGTAAGACAGAATCAGAAATGCTCTAAAGGGGTTCATGGGGTTGGGAGACAGTATGGTATCAACATAGTTTGAAATCAACGCAAAATCAACAAGTTTAGGGTACAGATTGCTTTGCAAAGAAGATTCATACCAGAACCCAGATAGAGCAAGGTCACATTTAGACATATTTAAAGGGAGGGGTGAGGTAACATATTCATGATGACCTTAAGGGGAGTAGTACATGACATAACATGCTAGATGGACAGGAATGTAAACATGTTAACTACAGGTTTCACAGCAAAACCATAGATAGAAACAGACTAGAAACAGAATAACCGAAGTAGTAAAAGAAACATGATGTTTTGGGACTTAAATTGAAATCAGAACATACCAGTAAAGAAGATAAGAAGCACAAAAGTGAAGGATAGGAGAGCACAGTAATTAGCCTTGGCTTGCAGCCGGCTAACTCAGAACAGTAGCAAGTAACAAAGAAAGAAAGCAGAAAGCTTTGAGTGTGAGATATAGTTTTTTAACCAATGTGTTCGTGTGTGTTAATGAGAGAAGAGTATGCATACATATAGTTTGAAACTAGGTAGAATAATAAGGGAAGAATCAAAGTCATGCAATAATTATGGGACTAGGTATCAATTAGTGCGAAATCAGTATCAGTACTCCCTTAATTTAAGGGAGTTAACTTCAAACGGTAGAATATAGGTTGCAAATAAGGAAAGATACCATTTTATGCACATAAGGAAATACTTTCTGCACAGTAATTTTAGAACAGGTAATTAGACTAGGTACAAAATATTCTAATAAAGGAAATAACATAAGAATCAATTTGACAGCATAGTCGAACATATAGTAAGGCAATAAATAAATTAAAGGTTGGAAAATCAGTAAGGAAATCATCACAAGAGATTAGTGAAGGATATCAATCACAGGGAATCAAGGATTCAAAATAGAAGATAGTACTGATTTAGGGAAAATTACCATAAATCTCTATGAACAAACGGAATAAACATATAATAGGCAAGAAGAGGCAAAAAATCATAAACCTTAATAGCACAGTAGTAAAAATCACATAGAATCAGGGATTCAACTAAAAATAGTAATTATTAGAGAAATCAACAGAACAAACATAATATGAGCGAAAGAAGCAAAAATCAAAAACCCTAATGAACATAATAGGGTTAAATCACAGAAACTCATAACGGATTCATAAATAACAGACATGCGAACAAATAAGCAAGGACAGACTCAAAACCCATGATTAAGACCAAGAGCTAGGGTTTTCAACATAATAAAAGGGAAAAACTTAAGTAAATCGTTCAAACATAGTAAAAATTGTAGAATAATACTGAAAATCAAAAGGAAAAGTTATTTTGAAAGGGTTTTAAGAAACCCTAGTTTGAAGACGAAGAGGCATTTTTTTTTAAATCGGAAAGATCTTTAAGAAAAATAGTAAAATAACTTAGGAGACCCTTAGGTCTGTTACAGATCTAAGAAGTCAAGAGCTAAAATTAGGGTTTCATAGAGAGAACCCAGAGATAGAGAGAATCGGACTTAGAAACCATAGGTTTAGCCGGAAATGAAAAGGTCTTACTCGGACGGCCAAGGGTGGCCTAAGAGCGGCATGAAAAGGCCATGAGTGTGAGTTGAACCGCCTCTGGTTCTCTTGAGGACCTTAGGGTAGCAACAATACGGTGTGTGAGGGAGCCAAGGAGGCTAGGGGTGGTGGTGGAACCACCATTGTTACCAGCGAACAGGTGGCCGATGAGAAGGTTAGGGTTTAGCAGAGACAGCTTGAGAGAGATGAGGGTGTAACGGCGGAGAGTGAAGAGAGAGAAATGAGAGAATGGGGGGGGGGGTTCGTCTTTAGGTTAATTATGGCAAGAGTGAATCTGGTTCGTTGATCAGAAATGATCAACAGTCCAGATTAAATAGGAATTGGGTCGGGTGTATTAATGGATTGGGCCTGGGGTATTTGGGCTTGATTTAATCAGGTGGGTTTGGTTTAATTTATGCTAGAATTAAAATGAAAATGACTATTTGTTAAATACCCGATTCGAATTAATTAAAATAATTTGTAAAATAGCTAATGATTATAAAAAAATGAATTTCATGCATAGACAATAATTAAAAATGTTTATTTAGTATTTAAAAAATACAAATGATTAATTTATGGTGAAAAGATGGTATAAAATTATATGATTGGGCTAATTATGAAATAATTTGGTCTTAACAGAACCATGAATAATAGATTAAATCAAGAAAATGCTTTTGAAATTATTTGTGATGTAATTTTGTAATTATTTATTGGAAATAAAATGATGGGTAAATTAATAAAAATATAGGAAAAATGTGGAAAAATACCAATTGCTATTAATGCATGATTTTGAAAGTATATATCAATTTTAAAATATTTATTGGGGAAAAATTGGGTATCAACAGGAGGCAACCCATGATTTTCTTCTTTTGTTTTCTTTTGCTGTTGTATTTGATGTTGAACGTTACTAACCTAACTTCTAGTGTGCAGGGCAAGATTTGTGCACATCGGAAAGAGTCGGGGTCAAAAGTTAACCCCAGAAGAGGTAAAAGTGAAGAAAAGAGAAAAATTGTTCGGAACAGTGATCTGTGGCTACGCACTGGAACACGGACCTGAACGCGGAGTTTGGGAGTATCACTGTTTTGGATCCGCGGCCGCGGATTGGACCGCGAATCTGAACGCGGACTTTGGTAAGATTTCTGCCTCAAGTCTGCGATCGCGAACCTGGGCGTGGATTAGGGTGCGGACTTTAAGAGGTGTTCTTCCCAACGTCCACGACCGCGGACACGACCGCAGAGCTGGGCATGGATGGGGGGCGACGTCAGGTAAGTTTTTCTTTTAGTTTTTATTTTATTTTATTTTTTATTTTCTAATTTCCCCTAAAACCTAAATCCCCCTCCCCCTCCTAAATTTCCTCCCCACTTTGCCCATTCTCCTTTTCCTCTTCTCCTCAAACACTTCCTCTCCCCCTCAACAACAAAAACCCACCGACTCCCCCTTCCCCCATATTCTCCCTTCTACACTAAAACTCTCCCCCCTCCCCTCCCCTCCCCCCTCTTNATTCTCCTTTTCCTCTTCTCCTCAAACACTTCCTCTCCCCCTCAACAACAAAAACCCACCGACTCCCCCTTCCCCCATATTCTCCCTTCTACACTAAAACTCTCCCCCCTCCCCTCCCCTCCCCGTTCTTCTCTCTCCATTAACAACAATCCAACCTCCACTTTCTCAAGAATCTCAAGTAAGTACATGGTTTTTCTCTTCCTTCTTAGTTTTTTTTTCTTTTGTAGTTTTATTTTTAGATTTTTGTAATGATTTCTCTTTAATTTTTCTTATTTTTATTTGCTAGTGTATATAATGGGTAGGAAAAATCATGACTTTCTTATTTTAGAGGTGGCTTGTGGTGTAGATGGGTGTGTGAGGCCATTAGATTTGATATAGGAGGCTTGGTGTCTCCATAGGGTTATTTGTGCTACTTTGTAGACATATGCACACTAGGTGTTTGTTAAATTGTCTCAATGAGCTATAAATGCAAATTGTGACCATAGTGCGAGTGAAGTTTGAGTAACTGCCCTAGGTTCACATAATTCGCCCCCCACTAATAGTGGCACTTGTTTTGTAAGGTATCATGAATCCCTCATGGAAGCGACGTGCTACAGGATCCTTGTCCAGTGGACAGGGAGGTTCATCTAGAGCTCGGGCATCGTCTAGCACAAGCCAATTTAACAGTCGCCGATTTGTTTCCAGAAAGGCTCAGGAGCATTTTAGTGAGAAGGAAACGAAAAAGCTAGTGCCCGAGAGAGCCATTGACAGGGCAGCCCTCCAGGTTGAATGCCCAAACATGTATCGGGAATTGATGAGGTGCCGACTCAACATCTTTTTTGAAGAGCCGAAGGAAGGAAACATGATTCTTGTACGAGAATTTTATGCCAATTGCCCGGAACATGAGGATCGGATCGGTATAGTGCGACAAACAAGGGTGGATGCTTCACTCGATGCCATCAGGAGAGTGTATAGGTTGCCGATTTTCAATGAGGTTGAGGATTTTTATGAGACATACAAGCAAAAGCCTGTCACTTGGAATTTATTCTTCCAAACCATTTGTGTGCCGGGCAAGGAGGTAGTATGGGTTACGCCTGGGAGCGTATTGAATTCATCATCCCTAATTTTTTAGGCTAAGTTCTTGCTTGACATAAGCAACAGTCGTTTTCTTCCATCTCACAACACCACGGATGTAAATGCACCTCGGGCGGCAACAATTTGGTGCTTTGTGAATAGCCGAGATTTTGATGTGGCCCAGCTTATCCAGGCGGAGATGTTCATCCGCTCACCCAATAAGAGGTATGGATTCTACTTTCCATCTCTTGTCACCAGATTGTGCAGAGTGGCGAGGGTTCCCGAGAACCCCAATGCAGATGGGAAGGTGCTAAAGGAGGCCATGTTCTGGGCAAGCAAAGTAACCATTGGGAAGGACCCGGTGGCACTTATAGCTGATCACAATGATGCCTCGGATGAGTATGAGGATGATGTTGACAGACAGGAGGAGGTTATGCATTCCTCAACCCCACAAGTGCAGGTCCCAGATGAGGCGGTCCATCTCAGGCCCGCCAGAGTTCTCGCCTGACAGCTCTGGAGTAGGAAATGGCAGGGCTGCGCACTTCGGTCACAAACCTAGGTACTAGAGTTGATGCTACTCAAAGTGCCAAGTCCGAAAAGAAGATCATGGGATGGATGCAGGCGCTAGGACGAGCTTGTCACCTCGACCCTGACACTATCTCCGACCAGGACTGAGTCACCAGGGAAGTCCCCTTACCTTACCTTTCTTTAATTTATTTGACATGGGGACATGCCAATTTTTAAGTGTGGGGTGGGGGATGTTGTTGTATGTTGTGTATGTATATAGTTGTTTTTTCAGTCTCTTTTGATAAATTAACTTAGACTTGGCCCGAAGATGGATACCACTCGACGGGTTTCTTGAAGGACTAAAGTCGAACAAAAAAAAAGATTTTAGTTTTGTAGTAGTGTATCAACTCCCCCTTGGTTTTTCTTTAAACCACGGTTCTTTTCCAAGGGTTTTATTTGAACCGAGTGTAGTTAGTTTTTCATTTTTTTAGTTAGGAACTTATGAGAGAGGGGAAGAGTTGAAATAGGATCCCTTAACTCCATGGTGCCTTGAATACGGACTACTTTAGTGTGACGCTTAGGCTCATTGGTTGACTCTTGTGAGAAGGCCTTAAAATGTGTGTTCTTAATTTGGCTTAAGTACCCTGAGCGGAGTGTCTGATAATATAATATGGATTTAGTCATGTGCCATGTGTGTGTGAGGCTTGTTGTATTCTGTGCTGACATTTAACGCCTAGAACTTGCCCCGTGTGTTTGCAAAGCGAAATGGTAGTCTTATTTGGTCTAGGAAGTGATATAGGCATTTCTTTGTTGAACCATATATATACATAATCCACCCACCTAATTGCAATATACCATAGTTAACCCCTTTGAGCCTGTAATCCTATTTCTTTGGCAACCACATTACAAGCCGTACCCAATTTTTGAATTATCCATCTATTTGAACCTTGTCATCTCCCATGAGCACTTGAATTGTGATGAACTATGTAAAAGTTAAGTGTGGGGTGGTTGGTTTGGCTTTTGAGTGGAAATGATGAAATAAGAAGAAAGGTGCATTGTGTTGAAAAGTAATACTAAAAGCCACCTGAATTGGGAGAAAAAGAGTTGTATTGTGTGAAGACTACTCTTTGATGGTGGTGGCTTTTGATATAATTGTGCTTAAAGAAGTATGGGGTAATACACATTGATGTGAAGGTGGAATTGTGGTTTGACATAAGTATGGACTTGAACGTTAAAATATATGTATTAAAGTGCTTAGGGAGGTGTAGTCACTATTATACCTAAATGTATCTTACCCGACCTGCAGCCTACATTACATTCAAATAAAGTCCTTATTGATCTTATACTAAACGAGCTCGATTAGTAGAGTAGTACACGACGGGCAAGCTTATGGTGCGTTTTCTTTGGCACAAGAATGGTCTTTCTGAGGGTGAGAGAATTTTGTCTGTTTGAAGTCCTCAATGTGCGTGAATTGTATTGATTACGAAATAAGTCTCTTTTGTGGTGAGCGGGCACTTGATTCATGAAAGGGAGGTAAGTTTGTACCTCTGACTTAGAGTAAGTAAGTTGGTTAGGAACATTGCGTGGTTAGGGATAGTCTACTCTTAAGGTGTGGATGTTACACTAATGTAGTTAGCCATTGTGAAATATTCTTGGTATGAGGAGTAGGGAAGTTGCTTAGTGAAGTTAGGCCTATAGAGTGTGGTTTTATTGCTTGAGGGAGAGCAATGGTTTAAGTGTGGGGGTTGATAGTAGCCTATATTATGTAATTTAGACGCTATTTACGCTCTAATTTAACCGCACTTTATTGATGTTTGAATGTTAAAAGATAACAAAATGCTCTAATTGAGAAATTTATGTTTTGTAGGAGTCACTCCGAGCTAGGAGGAAGATAAAGAGAATTTTGGAGTCATTTATGAATGTACAAGTCCAATCAAAGGTTAGCCTGGGCTAAACGGAGCGAGGAAAGCAAGAAAAAATGCAAAAGGCAGGTTCGCGACCGCGGACCTGGGCGCGAACCGCTCGCGGAGTGAAGGCAGTGCATGGGTGAAAGTCCGCGGCCGGATCCGCGGTTGAATCCTCGGTCGCGGACGGGTTTTTAAACGCGAAAGAATGCAGGGGATTTTGTGTAATTTCTTGGGCAACTAACCTAAACCTATAAGAGGCCCAAACTCGCCCAGAAGTCAAATTAGGCTTGTTTTAGACAATGTTGGAGGCAAGAACTTGGGAGAGAAGATCAAGCAATTCTTTAGAGTTTCTATCTTCTTCTTCTTACTTCTAATTGTGAATTATGAATCATATTAGTTCTATGTTGTGAATTAGTATGAGTATCTAAACTTTTAATTTAGGGTTTTGATGGAATTTATTGAAGGATGAATTTCTTGTTATGTTAATTTAGATTTGCCATAGTTTTATTTCTATTTGTTCAACTATATGCTTGTTGTTGTTGATTGAAGGGCCCTCAATAAGTTGTTCCTATTTAGTGTGAATTACTCGGGAGAGTGTGCATATTTAGGTCATTTTTGAATAACATCACTCCTGACGTATATGAGGGATCAATACGAAGGGTTTAAAGGTGGGACTAGGGATAACGAAACCTTGGGTGCGATCTAAGTGAGCTGTAATTAAAGCTAGCTAGCGTAATTCGGAAGAATATGTCTATTATATTGTTGTAATTACTCGGGAGATAGTTACAACAGTCAGAGTGCTCATGATCGATAGAGAATACTTAGGCAAATTTATAACAAACATAGCGAAAAGGATTCCGACAATAGGAGAAATCATAACCTTAGATCATTCCTATTATTGTCTACAACATGTTCTTAGTTAGTTCTTATTTACTGCATTCTCATTAAATAATAATTAGTAAGAAAACAACCAATGTGTTACCTAAATATCTTGGGAAGTTGATTACGTGGAATTGTGTGGGTCCGATAGCTGTAATTGATAGGTTAATTCCCTGTGGGATTCGACTCCGGACTTGATAACCGGAATATATTTGCAGCAACCGCTTTGTCCTTTTTATAAGGCATAGTTGGGCGTGATCAGATATCCACAGGGAGTTAATATTGGTTGGGAGTTGGGTTTCTACCTAATCTAGCTATGCGAGTTGTCTTTCACTTCTAACCATGCTTGGGATTGTTTCTATTCTAATGTTAATGCTATTGATTGCTGAAAATAATCTAAGTATAGTGTTTTTGTAGGAGTTTTTCAAATGATAAAAAGCACTAGAGAAGTGACTTCCGCCTTGGCAAGTATCTAATGAGGTCTAGAATCTAGGACTAACTAGTTATAATTGGGGTCGTGATACAACCTTCACACATAAATACTCACTCTATACATCTCGGTAGTTTGAATGACTTTGCCCGATTTGGCTTTCCCAAGCCTAAATGGGTGTTCAAATAATGAAAGTGAAATTTACTCAAGTCGGGTATTACTATATCTAGGTTTAACACTTTAATTGGGGCTATCAATCTCTTGAACTCACCCCAATTCCTTGTTAGCCTATTTTTCCTAGATTTGGGCCCTCTTTCTCAAGAAGAGCCTAAGTAAAAAAGGCCCGAATCAGTATTTGCAACCACCAATTCTACAGTTAAAGCATGAAACAAGCTAATTATCACTAACCCATAAATAATTAGTCCCTAAAATCGAAGACTCATTAAATACCCACACTAGGGTTGGGTCACAACCCTAGCTAATGAGTCTAGCTACTCATAATAATGATAGAAATCAAAGATGAAGATGTAATATAAGCCATAAAAGTCAATTACAAGAATAAAATCTAAAGATATAAGCTAAAACTACTCTAACATTACTCAAAGTGGTAAAGTACGGCTGTTCACGAGCTCCTAATATAAAACTTAACCTTAAAATGTGAAAAATATCTATTTATACAAAGCTGCAACTACTGGACAAAAATGCCCCTACAGAGGTTCCGCTGACAGCGTAATACCGGTTTGGTCATTCGCGACCGCGCAATAACGAGTGCGGTCTGCGTTTTTCTTCATTTGGATCTAGGCTGGAGTTTATTTCGCGGACTGTGTAAATACAGTCGTGTCCGCATTGGCTTCAATCGCGGCCGCGCAAAATGTTCGCGGACCGCATTTCTCAATTTAGCTTTACTTGCAAACTCTCTGAACCTCTTATCTTGCTCCCAGCAGAACATCCACCGCGTTCGCGTCTGGTAACTTCGCGGCTGCATAATTTAGATGTGGGTCGCGTTCTTCATTTGAGCCAAGATTGCAAGGCCTCTGAATCTCTATCAACACTGTCAGCGAAATTCCAATCGCGGTCGCGTAAGATATTCCGCGGTCGCGCAATTCCATAACGGTCAGCGGTCTACTTTGAGCCCAAATCAACCTCTCTGAACTTCAGTCTCGCGGGCCGCGCATTTGTGGCCGCCTCAGATGAGGTACTTACGCGGCCGCGTAATATCACCGTTGTACGCGCTCAGTTCCATCTTTGGGCTTGTGCAAGTTTACCTCCTTTTTGAGTTTATTTAGGCTTCTTTGCTCATTTTGACCAAAACCTGCAAGTAAGCACCTTAAGTCAGTTTTCGGGAATACCTTAACGCATTTTTTATCCAAAACCTAAGCAAAAGAGAGCAAATAGTAGGCTATAATCCCTAGTTATCACATTTCTGTAGCACGTACAACTGGAGGTCGTTTGAATGTAGAACTTGAGAATAATGTCATCAAGAGGTAGTTTTTTCCTGAATAGTTTCCACATGAAAGGACACTTTGAAAGGGATACCTTTCCCCCAAATATGAATATCCATTGGATCCTTGTCTTTTCTTTTTCTAAGATTTTCAAAGGCTGAAGAGCATGTATATTTTCCAGTATTCTCCAATGACCATATGCCAATGTCAGCCATTTTATTAACACCAACTTCAGTTTGTGCAATATCTTGAACTGTTACATTAGGAAGAAAGGAGCTAAGACTGGGGATATCCCAATGACTATCAAGAATGTAGTCCTTGACCATGATACTCCCTGGTTTTCTGGAAAGTTGTAACCTTTGTGCAATGGGGCCTTGACTAGGCCAATTGTCCCACCAAAAGAATATGTTGCCAGCATTTATTTACTATTTAATGCACTGCTCCACGTGAGGTATGACTTGAAGTAAGTTTCTGCAGATATTGGAGTTGTTAAAAGCAATGACTTTATCCACCATGTTGGTTCTCGGGCAATATTTGGCTTTGATGAACTTAGACCACACGTTGTTGATGGTTCTGAGCCTCCGCCATCGCTTGGCAGTGAAGGTGTTGTAGATATCTTTGAGTCTCTTGAAACCAATGCCTCCTTCCTCTGTAGGATACCATATTTTCCTCCATGAGCACCAGATATCGTACTCACAGGGACTTGTGATTAACTATCAACTAAATTAAACCAAATAATTAATCTATTCAAGCGAATACTAACGTATGGATATTTAACTACAACTAATATAGAGTAACAAATTAAGATATTAAAGAAAACAATGACAGGCTTAAAGACGAATTCAATGAGAGTGAATATTCTAGAGCTATGGGTTAGCTAACAATCCGGTTGAGTTTTTCACTTAAATCGTCTAATTAATTTCTCTGGTTTATTGGTTGACAGGGTTAATATTTTTCGTAGCCTTCTCCCGAAGTACAACTCGCCTATTCAAGCTAACCTAACGCCTATATTCCTATGAAATTAGGATTAACAAGAACGCATTAATAATTCATGTATAATAGCTAAGCAAGGCGATTAGGTATATTCCTATCCTAATCGCAAATCCGCTCCCCTGAAGGGTTAAGATCTTGCTCTACCCAATCTTATATGCAATTTAGAATTCTCTCTCCCGAGTTCAATCCTAGATTCGTAGGTAGTATTCAATTGGTGATCAAGCAATCAAATAATTAAGCGCAAGATTGAATAAATAAACCAATATGATAAAATAATAAGAACAATTCAAGCTTCAAACTACAACGTTCATGTAGCACCCAAAACTCTAGAACTAATAAACTATGAGATTAAAAGAAGAGAAGAGAAGAAAAACTAGGTAGAAGCCTCCTCCAAGTGTGGTGTATGTTCCTCCACGTGAATTCCCCTTCAAAGTATGTTAGATCTCTAATTGATGCTAAAAATTGGTCTCCCCCCTCTCTTGGGCGGGTTTACAAGCCTTATATAGGGTTTGAGCAATAAAATCCCGTGTTTTGCACTTTGATCCCTGAAGTTTCAGCGTTTGACTGCAGTCGCGGCAGGACCGCGGTCGGCTACTTTTTCTCGCTTCAATTTCTTCCACCGCGGTCGCGTCGCGGTCGACCGTGGCCGCGGTGGCCTTGCTTCAGTTCTGTTCTCGCTTATTTTTACAGTGCATTCCATGGATATCTCTGTGATTGGCCTCAAACTTCCATAATTGACTCCAAATTGCTCCAAAGTCCTCTTCTGTGAAATATAACCTGTAAAGCACGAAAAACACTAATCAGAGCATTTTGTTATCAATATTTACCTTAACACATCACAAAGTGTGATTCATTAGGGGCACAATTATAGTCTAATTCACCTATTATCAGAGCTCTATGAAATATTCAGTTTGCAACATATAACTCTGCATTATTAATATAATCTGTATGTAAATAATACGCACATGTATCTGATTATAATACTCTACATAACAAAGAGCTTTGCCTCCAGCTGTGGGCATCCTGCTTTGTCAAGCACCTGCTTTAGAAACCACTTTAATAGCCAGATCAGTAAAAAGAGTAATTATCTTCCTGCTTGTGTAGATAGGACTACCCAGGTAGGTGAAAGGAAAGCTAGATTGCTTATGGCATGTCACTTCTTAATCCTTCGATTAATTCTTGGATCAAGATCGTGGTGTATGATAAAACAACTTGTATCCTTGTTTACTTCCTTCCCAGAAGCTTGTTGATAGCTTTCAATCTTCTTCATATTGAGTTTAATGGACTGCCTTCTGTTGGAGAGAATAAGATGGCATCATCATCATAACAAAGATGATTGATTTGTGGACCGTTAGCATTCCGTTGAAAGCTTTGAAATTGTTGTTTGAGTGGAGGTGATTCAGAGGCTTTGAGAGAGCCTCGACATCAATAATGAAAAGGGCAGGGAGAGAGGGTCGTCTTGTTTTAGACCTGTAGAGGATCTGAAGAAACCATGCCTTGTTCCATTTACAATGATAGATAATACCAATTATTTGATATTAACCTATGAATGAGCTCTATGAAATATTCGGTTTGCAACAATTAACTCTGCATTATTAATATAATCTATATATATGTAAATAATACGCACATGTATCCGATTATAAAACTCTACATAACAAATGCAACATTTTATCATATATATCTTGCATCAGTTAGTAATTATAGGCTAAGAGCATTATCCATCTTTAAATAATTTAGACATACAAGTTAAGTCGACAGAAAAGGTAAAACTCATATTAAGCATTAAAAGAAATAGATGAACATACAAGTCAATCCTCTGTTATAAGAGGAAGCATAATACATACTTATATAGTAGTGAAACCTCTTTATTCAAACATTACATGAAAGGAAATAAAGCCACATTTGAATCCTTAGGTCCGTCAGAAGTCATACTCCTCACGATCCAAGAGAAGCCAAGATCCATCCTGTTGTTGAACCATCCCTTTGTGCTTGTCAACCCACCAAAGTCCAGGAATACAATATTCATCTTTTAGTACGTCCCACTGCTTATTGACAAGTGAGATATCACGATTCAACTCTAGTTTAAAACCGGCTAAAATTCCTATTCCTTGAGTGCCTGCTACTCCGTGCAAGTATGGCTCCAACAAATGCCAACTCACAACTTCTCCAGGATGCTTCACATACGGGGATTTTGTGGTGTCAATTATTAGTTCCTCGCCAACGTCTATATAGCCAACGGGTGGATATTTGGGGACAATATCCAAAACATTATGAATTCTCAAGATATGAAGATTATTTAGCTTGGAAAATGCCTTATGAAAATTGAGATCCCCAACTTTTGGACTTGCGAATACAAAAGCTGTCACGGGGAATTCCTTGCCTTCGCTTGTTTTGTTGATACCATTAAAAGCTATGTCAACAGCGTTGAGGGTTGCAAGTGACGCACCTAGGCTATGGCCAGTTACAGTAATACTAACCTCTTCATTCTTATATTCCTCAACCAATCTTTTTACTTCTTCAATTACCTGAAAGGAAGAAAATGATGAACTTTTCTATAGCTAGGCACTTAGTAATTCCTTCGATCCATATAAATTTAAAAGAAAGAAAGAAAGATGCAAGTTATATGTTTCCCTATAACCTAATACTATTTTTCTTTAGATAATTATAATAAAGAAACGCAAATGGTGATCACAAATTTATTATTTCTGTTGGCATCTTTTCTTTTTTTTTATTTTTGTTTAGTTACGCCGCCCTGTAGGCATCTTGAGTTCGGACATATTATAAAAGTTTCTGTATGAGAGAGAGAGAGACAAATGATCAAGACATTGGACAATATTTTGAAGGAAAAAAAAGTATTTGATGTTGAACAGGTACACCGAGAATGAAGGGAAAAAAATGTATTTGATGTTGAAGATCAAAAAGAGTATATGGAAGTTGACTTTGTGTTATTGATATGAATTTCAAAGAAAACGTTTGAATATCTGTTAGTTAAAATCATTATTTCAAGATCTTAAAATACTCTTCTAACAACTTTTTCAATATTTCCGAAACATTGAGGTTCAATATATTTGCTTTAGTGTTTGAAGATACTGAAATATTTATTATTTACGATCAAACGGGACTTAAACTGTTGTTAATTAAGACTCAAAAGTATTTATCTTTAAAATTCTGATATTTGTATGAAGAAAAAATCATATTCTTGCAAAAACATGGAAGCTTTATCAAAAATGCAAGTTAATACGCACCTGATCCCGGGCACTGGCCTGATTAAACTGTGATCGTGGATCTTGTGTTGTATAAATATTGTAGAAACCGTGATGCACCAAAGGTTGAAGCAAATGTAGCAAACCTCCATCACCAAAGACTTTAGGTCCTGGGACAGCTAAAAATTGAAGATCATTCACCCACTCTAACTTCTGCATCGTTCCTCTCCAATTAACCACAATATCTCTCCTTCCCAGTGCAACTTTACCCTCATCAGTAGCCACAGCAATATACCCCATAAAATTTGATTCTTTACTCCATGCTTCCCTTGACAATGATTTTACAATGAAAGCATCAGGAAGTGGAATGGATGCAGTTGCATAGAAATATTTGGTTACACGATATTTTAGTGGGTCAAGTCCAACCTTCGTAAAAAGGTTTTCCATTGAGTATCTGCTGGCTCCAGCATATTTAGACGCTGTCTCTGTAATGAAAGTGTCATAAGTTGCTTGAGCTAATTCTCCATATTGAATGATATATTTGCGAAGATCAAGATCCAAAGGGTTTAATAGCCCTTCCCAATTGTTTTTTCCACTAAGCTGCTCCCACTTCTCAGCCATGTCTCTCCGGCCACTTTTTTCTTAATTTTATGTAAAAAAAATTTCTCTTTGATGCTTATTAATTTTCCTACGATATGTTCTTCATTTGGCCCATCTGCAAATGCCAATTTATAGTGAAGGACTTCAATTATTAGTGCTTGTCATGGAACATGCTTTTAATTTTTTATTGCTAACAATGTCACCATCTCACCATCATCAGACAATTCAATAAATTGGCATATCAACCGTGCAGATTAGAATCGTCCCCGTTTTTCTGAAGGGCTCGGTTTTATTGAATTACCGAGTAGAAAATATTTACGTAATCAAATAATTTGAAGATTTATTAAATTTAATTGGATGTAAAGGATTATTTTTGTGAGTTACCAATGCCAGTGACAATACAAAACTACATTTGGCAGATTATTTTTAAAAAAAAGGTTGTGCTGTAAGTTGGATGTATTATAACAAACTAGAACGGTTGTGCATGTATAGTTTGACTTTTCCGGAACACACAATCTCAATCATGTGGCAAATCTCATAGCAGATTGTTAAGTAGCTTTGATATTGTAAAAAATACTTGAATTATTGGTGTATTAAATTTAAACCCATTACTAGTAACCCATCTCGCCGCTACGACCATCCCTTTCATGGCAGGCCAAATTAGAGGAAAATAAAAAAGTACGTACCTAAGAAAAAATTGTAGGGATCACATATCCATTATGCCAACTTGACTTGTCCCGCTTAAGTATGCCTGCAAATTGAAACTTAACGGGTTCAACTTTGTATTGAACTAATTATATTATTAAAATTTTGGGTAATATTTATTGAAATTTTAATAAATTATATATATATATATATATATATATATATACTTCGTGTCGAAAATCATGGGTTCAGGTACCAAAACATTACATGCCCGCCTGCAGGATCATTGGAATAGTTTAAATATCATATTAACAACGTCAATGACATAAATGTAGCACGTCATATAACAGCTCAATCTAGCTAACACTAGTGTATACTCAAATCTTGACATGCAACCGCCAAATCTGAAAGAAAATAACCTTAATAATTTTTTATTTTTTCCAATACATTCAGAAAGCCAAACATCTTCAGGATGAATTATTACGACAGTTCAACCCTTTTTCCTAGCAGACCAAAATATTGAGTTTATTCAAAAAGCTTAGGAGCTGAAAATCAAGAACCTTGTTATCACTCCCTTTTTTTCAAAACCTGATCGAGCCCATTAGGAATTTCTCTAGACAATTGTTTTGAGTATTTTTTTTAAAGAAAAATCCCCACAAAGATTAAAGAAATAATAATAATAATTACATAGAAATTATAAGTTGATATGTCTCTGTATTTGCTGAGAGAGAATCGGTCCGTTTTTCGGAAAATATTTTTTTTCATATCAAATATGAAGACTAACGATGTACCACTTTATTAAAGAATGTGGACCATTAGTGCTTCATGTGAAAGAAATAGAACTAGTTTGAGTCAAAGTCCATAGATACTAGACTATTTGAGCCTTTTCTCTTACCTTTTCTATAAATTATTGAAATTATTAATTAGGAGTTGGGAAAAGGAATTCTATGATTGTCCAAATAGTGTGTGGAAGTGAAATTGTTATCTTTTGTTTAGCGCGTAAAACGAGTCATTGTCCAGTCTGTGGACTTTCAAATTTGAATACAAAATTCCGTATTCTCACCCAGAGAGATATTTTTCTGTTCCTCTTCTTCTACAGTTGATTAATGTGAAACCACTGTGGGTGATTGGTACACAAATGAGAAATATGTTATTGTGATATTAAATTAACCAAAACTAAAACATAAATGATTACTCTCTCCGTTTCAAATCAAATGAGATAGTTTCCTTTTAGTATATTTCAAAATAAATGATATATTTTTAAATTTGGAAATAATTCAACTTTAAACTCTTTATTTTACCCAGTTTGCCCGTAACGAGAAACTTTTACACTCCCTCCTGTCAGTGACTAATTTACTTTTTTATTTTGGTCCAAAATAAGTGTCCATTTATATAATCAAGAAATTAAGAATTCAATTTATTTTTACAAAATAACCCTAATGTACATATCCCTAAAAAGTTTTCTTACTCCTCACATTAAATATTTAATTAAGGATAATTTAGTCATATTAGATATTTTTGTATAGAATTTAGTATTTTCTTAATGGGCTTGCCAAAAGCAAATTGGTCACTTATTGTGGAACGGAGGGAGTAACCACACAAATCTTATGGGTCCACAAAACTTTTACCTTTTAAACTTTTAAGACCACAAGTTTCAACAATCATTCTTTTTTATACTTCGTGACGAGTCAAACTAACTCATCTAAATTGAAACGGAGGGAGTATTAAGTTTCACAACATAAAAAAAAGTTTCACAAACTCGATCAGAAAAGAATAAAATACCGCCCATATTCTAAAAGATATAAACGAGCAATACTGTCTGAACTTTGCAGCTTGAGGACCAGTATTTTGACAAATGATCCATAAATTTTTTGTAATGTTTCTTTAGCGGAAATTACAGCTAGTCTGAATACGAGAAACACAAGATCCCCTCAAGTTAAGCTCCTGATATAAGAAGAAACATGTTCATTAATTTCTGAAGAAACTTCTTTTTTTTTTTATGTGAGCTCCCCAGTAAATCTGGGGTGTTGTATTAGCCAAATATACAACATTAGAGTAGAGATAACCCTTCAAAAAATAGAGGAATCAACAATTAACAAATAGTTTGCTGCCTCAAACAAAATAAAACTTGCTAACTAACATAAAAGTTCGCCTTATCATATTTACTTCTTATGCAAGGATACTGAATTTTGTCCAGCAAAAAAATGCCTTTTGCAAGGCCTGGAAGTTGCTGCCCAGAAGTCTAGAAAGCAGCCTGCTGCTGCTCTGCAGCCCTTTTTGCCAAGTTGTCTGCCAATTGATTCGCCTCACGGTAGCAATGTTTGAGTTGGATTTCGATTCTACTGATAATGTCTTGAATCTTGTTCAGAATATTACTAAGATAGTAGCTCGTGTCTCCCTTTTTTTAAAGAGTCTCTATAATGTATTGGGAGTTCGATTCAAGAATCACTCGGCTGTACCCATTTTGAATACACCAATCAAGACCAAAAAGAGCTGCATGGGCCTCTGCTATATTGTGATTTTGAGCAGTCACTGGAGTAGAGAAAACTATGATAATGTTGTCGTCCTCATCCCTAACCACACCTCCAAGGCCCGCCTTTCCTTCCCTTTGAATGAAGCTCCCATCAGTATTGAGTTTCACTCAATTTCTCTCTGGTTTGGACCAGCACACAACAATACTTTTATACCCAAATCGTAGCCTAGTGAGAGTATCACAGAAAGAAATCTAATGGAGCTTTAGGCCACATGTTGGGTATTCTTTGTTGACTGCTATAACTATGCTCCAAGTTATTTGTTGCTCAAGCCTGTACTTATTAAACAATTTTTGATCTCCATACTGCAGGCACAAAATTCTTTCCAAAGAAACCAGCAGATAACAATTAGAGAAATATTTAGAACTAGCCTATGCACTTCATTGGATGCCTTATATGCCCATCATTGATTAATGATATATCTAATAGAGTACGGGTGGAAGTGTATGCCAAGAAGATTTTCGAAGAGATTCCAGATGTAACTAGCACTTTGGCTTTCCACAAAGACATGATTAATATTATTAGAATTCGAATTTGTACAACAATTACATCTAGAAACTATTTGTCTACCAAATTTAGCAATTACCTCATCAAAAGGCTGTTTATTTTGCCAAAGCCTCCACATCAAAAATGACATCTTAAAAGAAATAGCAGAGTTTCATATTTTTTCAAAGAAATGAACCTTTGGATTAGCATTTCTTACAAGATTCCACGCGCTATAGTTTGTGAACTTGCCATTCTCAGAAAGAGTCCAAAATTTTTTATCATCTTTGTTTTGATTGCCAACATAGATGTTTTGGATTTGATGAACCAGATGATCTGGTAGCAGCTTCTTTAATTTGTTGACATTCCATTGACCATCATTGATAAAATTCTATACCAGCAACTTAGAATTTTTTGGATTATCAGGGAGATGATTAGCCAAATGGCCTAAAAGGGACCAATTGTCCCACCAAAAATTACAAGTGCCTGAATTAACCTGCCAACAATATGCTTTTCTGCTATTTCTCTCATTTTAAGAACATGACTCCTAGTGTGGGAATTACCAGGAGCAATCATTTTGGAGACACAATGAGATCTAACACAATATTTATTACTAATGAATGTAGCCCAAATAGATGATGTGGACTTTATCCTCCACCGTCTTTTCATTGCTAGCATATTACTAATGTCTTCCATTTTCCTAATACCAATACCTCCCTCTTCCAAAGGGCGTGCAAGATGATTCCATGAGCTCCAATGATATTTATTTCGATCATCAGAGGAACCCCACATGAAGTTAGCAAAGTGTTTCTCAATTAATTTAAAAGCTCCTTTGGGAGGAGACATAGCTGACAGAGTATAGACAAGGATAGATTGAAGGACACTCTTAATACGAATAACCTTTCCCCCATGAGACAACATTTTTTCTTGTCAGCCATTAATCATTTTAACAATTTTTCTATTCATGTTATCAAAATATTCAGATTTCTTCCTACCCACATACAGAGGACAACCAAGATAGGTAAAAGGAAAAATTTTGTCCATAAAGCTTGAACAATTTCTAATCCTGTTTCTCCTAGTTGCAGCAGTATTAGGAGCAGTTAAAAAGTAACTTTTATCCCTATTAACCATCTGCCCTGAGCTATTTTCATAGTTATCTATAATTTTTATAACTAATTTGATAGTTTTAGAACTACTACTACAGAATATAACAATTCCATAAGCAAGGTGGTTGATTTTAGGAACATTATGAGACATGGAGAAAGAGATGAAAACAGGATTCCTGTATAAAGAGTTAAGAGATCTAGAGAGGACTTCAGCAGCAATTATGAAAAGAGTTGGGAAAATAGGATCCCCTTGCTTTAATCCTTGGGAGGAGGAGAAAAAGCCACGTCTCTTACCATTAATGATAACTGAGTACCATACATTTGATATGAGATTATGGACTAACTCAACCCACTTATCAGAGAAACCAAACTTTCTAAGAACATCATATAAGAAATTCCAGTCCATTATCTCATACGATTTAGCCATATCTAATTTAATAACAACATTACCCCCGCAATTTTTATGAGAAATATTGTGAATAATCTCCTGAGCTAATAGGACATTTTCTGAAATGAGTCTGTCTTTAACAAAACCACTGTGATTTGAAGAAACTATTTTATGAAGCAAATTATTAACTCTAAGAGACATAATTTTGGAGATAATCTTGTTCGTAAAATTAGATAAGCTAATGGGTCTAAAATCAGAGAAAGTGGAAGGGTTATCATTTTTAGGGATTAAAGCTAAGCAAGTATGGGAATAAAACTTAGTCAAACCTTTTCCATTGTATAAATCATTCACGAAATCACTAACCTCATTTTCTATAATGCTCCAGCAACTCTGAAAAAATCTACCATTAAAACCATCTGGACCTCCTGTGCTTTGCGGGCTAAGACTGAAAACTGCCTCTTTGATTTCAGCTTCATCTGGCACCTTGGTAAGCATCTCATTTTCCTCACCTGAAATACAAAGAGGAATAATATCTAGGATAGAGTTGTTAATATTGGGAGAGGGTAGATTAAAGAAGTTATGGAAGTGTATAACTGCTTTATTAGCAATCTTATATTCTCCCTTAACCCACCTCCCTCTACTATTTTTGATTCGGTTAACTTGTTGCCTTCTTCTTTTTTCTCTAAGTATTGAATGAAAGTAATTAATATTCCTATCACCATCTTCGAACCACTTAATTTGAGAATTTTGTTTGAGCATAGATTCTTGAAGGCTAATCCATCTAATATATTGAACATGAGCCCTATTGACATCTTCTCTACTCTTTTAAGAATTGACATCAATGTCAATTTCTTCTAACTCCTGAATTTTATGTTCCCAATTGGACACAACATCATTTATATCACCTATTTCTTTTCTATACCAGTGAGATAACCTTTTACTAAGAGTTTTTAACTTAGTTTGAAGAACCCACATAGAGTTCCCATGGACCTATACACCCCAGGCTTCCTTAACCACATAAAAAAAACCTCAATGTTAACCCAACAATTAAGAAATCTAAAATAAGAAATATGTTGATTAATAGAAACAAAGTTTTTCATGAGGAGGGGTCTGTGGTCAGAACCAGTTCTGGCCAGATGCCTAACAGAAGATCTTTGAAATAAATGATCCCAAAGATCATTAACTAAAACCCTGTCCAGCCTTTTTCAAATTCTTTTACCACGTCTTCTATTATTATACCAAGTATAATTAGAACCATTATAACCTATGTCAATAAGACCACAAGAGTTGATACAGTTTCGGAAATTCAAACTTCTATACATTCTACGAGGATTACCTCCTAGTTTTTTATTAGGATCCATGATAATATTAAAGTACCCTCCCACATACCACAGGGCATCTATTAATATGCTATCATGCTCCAGAGCTTGCCATAAGTCTTTTCTATCTAAAGGAATTACATTTAGCATAAACGACAGAAATATAAATACCTTTTTGATTAAAATCATTATGAAAGTGGATAGTGATATGTTGGTCACTACTTTTAGTGTTTGAAGTATTGCTGTTGGTATTCCAGAAACACCAAATTTGACCGTTGTTATTGCTGCAGCAATGATGGAAACCCAAGAACTTTCTATACCCTTCTAGCTTATTTTCTAGAGATAAAAGGTTCAAAGATTGCCACATATTGGGTATTGTTAATGTTAATGAGTTTCTTGAGCCTGTGAATGGCTTTTTTGGATCTAACACCCTTAATGTTCCAAAAGATGACACTAATCATTATGGTTGATTGGGGGGTTGTTTTCTTTTTGATTCCTTTTTATAGAATTATTGGCTCTATTCCTATTCCTCTTACCATTTTTTCTAGTTTCACTTCTTCCTCTTCTTTCTTTCTATTGTTGATCTTCAATATCTGTGATAGAGTTTTCTTCTTCAGTACCTGTGGTAGAGTTCTGATCATCTTTTTCCTCTACTTGATTGTTGTTCAATTGCTCACTACTTTTACTGTTTCCCGTACTTATTTCTTCTTGGTTAGAGGTTTTGTTTTCGTCCTTCTCTTCATAAAGGTCCACAAAACGTTGGAGACCTGGATGATTTCTTATATCTGTAGGAACTGAAGATGAACTCATTTCATCTTTCTGCTCGTGCCCTGTTGTGCCATCAAATTGAGAACTCTGCTCTTTATTCTCCTTATTAGTCTGCTCTTTATCCTCCTTCCCTTGCCCTTTCTCATATGAATCACTTTGAACTCCAATATTATCCTATCCGAGTAGATTGTCCCTTATCTCCGCAATGGAATGGTCGTTTTGTATGCTCGGTGATAGAGATATAGTCTTCATGTTTGTACTGGTAAAAGCAGGTTTGAACTTGACTTTGCTTTTCTTCTTAGACATTTTCTTGGTTTACTTCTTCTTAGCTCTTTTTTTTTGTGTCTCTATCCTTCTTTGTAGATATGTTGTTCACTTTTTCATCATTCTGTTGTGTGTGTTCAATAACAGCAGCTTGGGCAGCCTCCTGTTCTTTATTCTCCTTAATAACATTGCTGTTATCAATTTGGTTGTTCATAGACAGAGAAATTTCAGCATTCTTAGTGGTCTCGTCTCTAATTCCCTCTCCTTTAGGATGACTGATCTTTGTCTTTTCAAGAGCCCTGCAATTTACGATGTAATGTCCCAATTTACGACAATGTTTGCAATACTTCGGAAAACCCTCGTATTCCGATTTTTGGGAATCCCTTAAGCGGCGACTCGTCAAATTCCTATCCTACGAACACACTTTGAGGCAGTGGTTTCAAGAGTTCCACCTCCACTCTAATTTTGGTCATACTTGGCCTAGTTCTACCCATTGTTGCAGCATCAAGAGCAAGGGGCGTACCTACTGCGCTCAATAATTGTTTTATAAAGTGCCAATCGTGCAAATGGAAGGGGAGTGCTGGTAAGAGAACCCACGCCGGAGCTACGGGTAGATCCTCCTCTAGTTTGAAATCCGGCGACCACTTTTGGATCCACATTTGCATTTCGTCGATCTCAATAACACGTTTGAACCAGACTGTTTACCAGTCTTCTTCGCTGAAAAGGTCGATGAAGACATTGTGATTGTCGTACACCCCAATTCTGGCCGTCCCTTTGAGAGGGACAATTTCTTTAAAGCATGACCTAATTCGGTTAATTTGGGGACGGGGACGGAGAAATCTCCCCACAATTGTATACTTACATGATTCCGCCATAATACCATAATAATCTTTTGCTCTGAATATCACTGACAACATGCCGTTGTGAGTCGTATGCCTTGCTATGACTTTTTCTTTCTCTAGCCGAATTGGATTTGGATGGGGATCTGAGAGGATGAGGATGGAGCAGATATGGTGCTTGCATATGAAGGTTTGCCTTGATTATGTTCCTCTCTGATGGTTGGTTCTACTGTTAGAGGAGGTTGTGTTGTCATACGCGCCAGTGGGAGGCCTCCCGGCGGCTCCATCTGATGGAGCGTGGGTTGTACGCGCAGGCCTTACTGAGAAATAGCCGTTGTTTGAGAGAAAAGGATTTTTAGAGAGAGAAATATCCTGTACTTGATTTTGCTTTTTTGAAGAAACTTCTTTTACTTTGATTTTATCCACTTTTTGAGGGAGATAAGGGAAAAGGTTATTACGAGTTCGATCTAGCGTTGAAGAGAAATTACTTCTGAACTTGTTAAGAGGTTGTTGTAACATCATTACAACAAAACAAAAACCAAGTGACTCCATCATACTCAAGCAAATATTAAGTAGATAATTTTTTAAAAATCAAGCTTTCTGTATATACAAATGCTTCCCGATAGGCATCAATTCAAGGTTGTAATCCAAATGGTTCGTTGGATGTCCCAAATACAAAACCAGTATCTCCATAATATCTGAAAAAGAGTAGCAACTCATGCTCCGCAAACCAATATTTTGGTCTGGATTGATAAAGACCGGTACATGTTATAATAGCCAATTGATACCAAAGTTCTTTGACATTATATATAGTCTTTCAATATCCATAACTTAATAGTGCCTTTCATCCCAAGAATAGAATATAAGAAGTAGAATAACAACAGAACATTCCTCTCAATATTGAAACGCCATGTTCCACATTTGCTCGGGTAATGGTATCTCTCCATACATCTCATTTGAAATACTAAATAAAATCACCGAATAATTTAATGACATAGCAGGCCAATGAAATGCTTTACCCCACGCGACAAAGAAAATGCATCAATTTTTTCCAGGAACCACTTTTCAATGCTAGAATTTCACTGCATACGTCCTTATCAATCTTAAGAATCTTATAATCATCACTAGTAGAGTCATATCCCATTCCCCAAGTACAACATTTTATTTCTGGCTGTAATTCTGGAAGGGACAGCTCTAGTGATTCTCTTGTGGAAGGATTCCATAACAAATTAAAATTATTATGAGGTGTTCACTAGAAAAATCACCAACCTCAATAAAAGACAAGCCATCATTACAACAAAAGATTCTTATGATCGCTGGTTCGATGTTTAAAGGACAATCAAGCTTTTGGACATCCTTAACCAACAAAGAAGAACAATAGAAGGAAATGAAGTCATCCTTATCTTTGTAGAATTGGCTAATTAGGAGTATTTGGAAATTTTAGTTATTCTTGGCATGATTGAGATGTTTCATTTTGAAGTAAGGATCCAATATTAATGTCTTCCAAAATTTTGAAACACATTTTAATAGAAGAAGAGACTACACAGGTAACCTACTGATGATATCCACAATTATTTTCTGGTCTAAGTGAATACCCATTGCCGGATCAATATTTAAAATAAGTACACATACACTTCTTTTGCTGGCCTTTGAAAGATTTGCCTTTCGTGCAATCTTTACAGCTTCTCTACTGCTTTGATTGAAAAGATCTGTCTTTTGTGTCATCTTTGGAGCTTCTCTGTTTCTTTGATTAAAAAGATTTACCTATTCTGCAATCTATTGCTTCGATTTGGATGCTAGGGTATACACCCACACACACACATATATATATATATATATATATGGATTAATTTAAATGTATATATTCTCGGTAATAACACTAAATTATCCAAAAAAGAACACAAATCGAACAATGTATTTTCATCTATATTCCAAAAGAAATGTGAAGTGTAAAATAGACTTGAAATATAATGACGAGTCCTTTTGTTTATAGAAAAACGCCAATTAATGGCAACCTTTTTCCTTCTCTAATTAATTTCTTGCGAGAAGATAAAATAGGTGAATAGGAAAATTGATATGGAAAAGGGGGACAAACTACTATCAATAATCCAGGATCATGGGGGATCTAGAAACAAATTTTGAATATAAATATTGGAATATGGTCAATAATATCTAGCTTTAAGAAAATTGAGGTGTCAAAAATTCTTGAATCTTCATTACTTTCTCTTCGACAGATTATTGATTGTAAATTCTTGACTGACTTAAGTACTTAGTTCTCCTCTGAGATAGCGTGTTTTTAGTCTGTGTGAATCTTTAATCCTAAGTGTGATCACACCTCTTTCCACTCTACTTGGATAGTTATTGTTTTTGATTGACAGAGAAGGAAAAATATTTTAAAAAGACAAAATTGAAAGGAAAGTACTCATGTATAGAGAAGTTGTGATCAATTGTTTATTAAATTTGGATAAGTGACTATATAATACTTGCTTAAGATTCTAAACTTCCAGCTTCAAACTAAGAAAATTAAAATAGCTGATTAGTCAACAACAACTAAACCCCACAATATTTAGTTTTGTGCTTCATATAATATATAATCAATGCACTTGTATAATAAAGTTCCTATTACAAAAGACTCAGATACTGCATGCCAAACACTTACGAATGCACGACCAATATTTTCTTACTACAACATATAATTAGAAACTGAAATATAGATAAGATACTTCCATCGGATAAATTAAATGACTGGATAAGAAGACAACTTGGTGATGTCACAATGACCTCCAGTACCTCTTATAATTTTCATGAATCCATTCTCACCCCAAGATGTTCCCCATGAATTCTTCAATAACCAATAATTTTGACCTAGTTCATCAGTTCCATATCCTATTGCTGTAACAGCATGGTTAATTTGATCTGCACAACTTCCATGATAAGTTCCTCCTTGGTAGAATTGGAACTCTTGGCTAGCAGAAATTCCAATTGACACTGGTTGTTGAGTTACGGCTTGCAATAATGCTGTTTCACTTTCAGGCACAACTTTATAGCTACTTATTGTAACTGCTGGTGTGAGCTCTTGGCTTCTGCATGTGTCTTGTTGCGTTTCATAAGGGTAGTCTGATTCACTGGAAATTCCACCATTTTCTATGATGAACTCAAATGCATTGGTCATGTATCCTCCGCTGCAGCCATTGTTATTGGTGGTGCAATCGAGAAGTTCTTGCTCGGAAAGTTCCACCTTTTGGCCTGTTGCAATTTGGTATGCTCCTTCTAGTGCTCCAACTGCAGAGAATGCCCAGCAACATCCTATACGTAGAAAATTAGTCGTAGTAGCATAATATCAAGACAGGTGCATCAAAATTAAAAAGATAAATTCTTATAAAGGAAAATGTAATAAATTAAATAACTACTTGCAAGGACACGCAGTACTAAGAATCCAGAATTTAAAGTCGATGGATTTTGATCTTTATATATGTAGTATAGTAACTTTTTTCTCTTTCCCGCATGCATGCAACCCATGCACACATATATAATACAAGTTAGATGTACGTAGTAGTTTCTATCTAGTGTAAATCCGTCACTAAGGACATGGTGCATTAAAATCATGTGATGTTGTATCTTACCACAGCGACCTTGATACTTCACTTCGGTGACAGCTCCTTTCTCTCTCCAATCCAAGTTAGACGGCATGTCATCAGTTAGATCATTAATCTTGAATTCCGACGTCGACGATATTGGAGAAGATGGAAGGTGTGAAGGCATGTTTAATCCAGTATACCTGGCAAAAAACTCGTCTGAAGTAATATCAGCAAATTCATTGATGCCTAACTTATAAGACAGATTCCCTGCCCTATTGATTGACTCAATGAATTGCATGTTTTCTTTAAATATCATGAGTCGTTTTCCTTTTTCTGCTTCATCCTTGTAAACTCGTCCATGACGTGCCATCCACAGCTCGTGTCTCTCAGACACAGATAATTCTGGCAGGTTGCGAGCAGTTGCATGAGACTTGTACATGCCAACTACAAAGAACAATATTAATACACTGATCAAATTGATTTTCATAGCCATGGTTAAGTATAACAGAGGGAGAAATATGGTTTGATCACAAAGAATATTGTTGTAAGTTGTTTAAGGCTTGCATTCAATGTCTCTGGGTAGCATTGCGTTTATATAGAGGCATAGATGAGAAACTATTTCCTACTAAAAACTATTCTAGACTGGCATTAACCTCTTTTTTAGTCAAGCACTGGAAATTAAAACAATTCCGTCTTGGAAAAGTAGTTTTGATTTATTGGATTTATTGATGGAAATCTACGGAGTAATTCTTTTTTCGGATTATTCATTCTGGATTGCGCACCGATCTTATGGGGAAATTTCGATTACAGTAACGAGAAACTAAACTAATTAGTACACAATACGTATAGCAAAAGTTGGGATCCCATAATCTTGACATAAGGGTGCAATAACTGCTCCTAAAATAGGAGAACACGTATATCTGTATATGTTCTCTACACATTCCCAAAATACACGTATATAAGTTTTTTCTTTATATTAGTAGATTGATGTAAAAATATTGACCAAATCATATTAAAGTATATTATATGATTTATTATCGTCGCGAACTTGTTTGTTAGCTTTAGCATGACGCCTCCGACAAATAGAGTACGTAGTTTCCCAGCTCAACGGAAATTTCCACAGCCATATTACTGATCAAAATAATTTTCATAGCCAGGTATTATTTATGAGGATGCCCAGAAAAGGTACTTGCATTTTCCTAGTGCCAGTCCTTTCGTCGATGGCAAGTCAATCTAGAAGTCTTAGTCGTTTGCGCAACGGCACTCTATTAGTATATTGGTCTTCCAAGCTAATAGGACGCAAATGTTGTTGCTCAAAGGTTCTGTCAACTTCAAGTCTACGATACTAACTGGCCCACGTCAAGTTTATTCATATTCTGAAAGACTCATTTCTACTTTCTACACAAGTCTTTATGCTTTTGAGACTTTTGGTGGTTTTGCTCTAAAAAGGAGAAATTACTTCCCACTTTCTAGTGTTCGTAAATTTTGCGCAAATGGAGTCTCCGCAAATTTCCTCCGCCTGTTAAGCCGGTGCAACATGAGAAAATGATTTCTTTTGTCCTTTTCAAATTAGACACTACAACAAATTTGATTTATAGCGACAAATATTTTTGTTAGTAAAAGGCTTTATTTCGTCACTAAATATCTTTTCGGACCAAATTATTTTCGTCAATTCTTCGTAACCATAAATGGGTCACTAAAAGTTTACAAGGGCGATTTAGTGGTTCGTCGCTAAATGACGTTACATTAGCGACAATTTTTTTTTATTTCCCCCCCAAATATATTGAATCAGTGACGAATTTGTTTGTCAGAAAAAGTTCAAATTTTTTTGTCGTAGAAAATAACTTTCGTCACTAAATAAATTCTTAATACTGACGAAACAAATTTGTCACTAATTTTTATCTTGATTAGTGACAATTCTAATTGTCTCTAAAGCGGTACCTAATTTGTAGTTGAAAAATATGATTTTGTCACTGAAGATATGCAAATTTTAAGAAAAAGGTTATCATTTGTACACAAAAATGCTTGTCTCTAAATGTACATAATTAAAGACAAGTTTGTTTGTCTAGAGAACTGTAACGATTTGTGACTGAAAGCTATTTGGCGATGATTATATAGATTTTCGTACTATTTGCCATTTTTTTTAGATAAATGGATTATTTTAATGCTTATAATATATAAATAATAATAAATATTTACATTTTTGCAAATTTTAATGTTTATCAAACAAATTATTAAAAAATGCAGAATCTTTATTTCTTATAGAGGATTAGTTATAATATTTGGGATTATGGGAATACACAAATGAGGATAAAAATTATACACAAAAACATGAGTAGAGGACTAAAAAATATGAGATTTATATTGTATATTACTAAGATTACACTCTCAAATGCCCAACTAACATCAAGAAACTTCAACTAACACTTACATTCACCATTTCTTAAAAGAAAGAAAAATAATCAGCTTTTGCTTTAATCAACTCTATTTTAAAATCTTTTGATTCTTGACTGCATAGTTTCTTTTTCTGTTTGCCACAAATCTCTTCTTGCTTGGCTCTGTGATAGAATTTGAGGGTCCACCAAACTATGTAGAGAACCTTGACTTTCAATGGTTATGACCTTAAAGAGGTCATAAAACATAAGTTTGTCATATCATCAAAACATAAAACAAAGGTACTTATAACTTATCCAATTTTTCCCTTGATGTTTTATACGTCAATTCGACACAAGAGGGGGAGGGGGGGGGGGGGNAAGACAACATATGGAACTGGTTCTTCGAGTTGGTTCAAGTAGCTTTTGAGTCGCACAAGGATTCTTCACACGAACTGCTTGCAAAATTGCTTTGGTAATTTTGCTTTCAATTCTTGTTTCACTTCTGTGTTTGTGCACAAATTCTTCAGTAGGAATGCTTCAACAACTTATAGAATCAGTAGTTGAGATGTTGTTGTTCAGTTCTGATGCAACTCTTCCTTGGTGGAAGAGTTTGAGTTTATCTCAACTTCCTTGATCTTTCTTTATCTTGATTCTGTCCTGCCTGAATGCGAAGTCCATCTCCTTATTAATTTGCAACCTTTTCACGTGCCAACTGGTCTGCTTGACTATGTTTGGCCTGATGAACCTGGTTCAACTGTGTTGTCATTTGTCATTCTCCAAAACCATACAGTGACTTGATTCAACAAATTCTCCCTTTTTGATGATGACAAACTCTGTGCTTAACCCCTATAAATAATTCACTCAAACATAGACACTTTTTATAGCATTAAGCATTTATCACGGAGAGACCAGGTTCATTAGGTTATAAATATTACAAATTTTGAAAAACACATATCTTCCCCCTTTTGGCATCATCGAAAAGTTACAAAATGATGAACTTATCATAATATAAATAATTACTCATGGCCACTGAGGCAACTGCAGGTGCAAAGCATGAATTAATGATCAAAAGAAACCAAGAAATGTAAGTTATTTAAGAAACTGAGAAAAAGTCAATAACAGAATAGCAAAATTCATTGATTGGATAATTGATCAGGCACCAAACACAAAAAGAAATAAAAACAGCCACAACTATGAGAAACAAAAACACAAAAACAGAACAGAATCAAACAATCCCAAACTGGGTCATAGAGGGGGGGGGGGGGTTTTTGGAGGCACTGGACACCTAAGATTGGGAAGGGGCAGGGGTTGTGTTCTTGGCTTGAAGAAGGGAGAGCATTTGTTGCAGCACACCCTCATTCTTCTCCTTTTCCTTAGCTAATTCTACTTTGAGAGCATCCCGCTCAGCTTCAACCTCTATAAGGAGAGTTTTCAATCAAAGGATCTCAGCATCCTTGACCTCACCTTCATGCACAAGCGTCCCGACCTTGCCATTAACAGGTATCTTCCTAGGTGAACCAGGTTCATCCTCAGGAATGTTCACAATGTAGTCACAGGTCAGTAGCGTGTTCTTCCCAAAGTGGTCCTTAGTAGTAGCCATTTCAGCCTTCTTCACTGGCACCTTGAAGTGAGCAAGCACAACAATTAAGATGAAACCATACGGAATAACATGTTCCATAGATCCATTCACAACCCTGTCCAAGTGTTGAATGATGAAGGATGGCCAACTAATCTGACGACCCCGGTACAGACATTCCATGAGAGTAAGATCCATGTAACTTGCAATATGCCTACGCTCTTGCCTGGGTAGTAAACACTTGATGACAAACTCAAAGAACAGTTTGTGTTGTGGCCTCATCTCACTCTTAAACACTGCCCTGGGCTCCAGCTCTTGCTCATTCTCACGGAAAAACTTTGTGATTTGAAGGGCTGAAGGCAAACCATCCAAACTAGGACACATTTGCCTTGTGTAGTCAACATACCCCTCAGAAGGGATATGCAGTATGTCCCCAATTCCTTTGCATCAAACGAAATCTCAACTCCCTGAACCTTAGTAGATACCCTTCCGTATTTAACTTCTACGTTGGCCATAAACTCCACCAGCTCATTCCTAGCCAGCTTGCCATCAAGATGAATAACCGTGTCCTTCCACCCTTGCACATCCAAAGTATCTACCAATAAAATCATCCCTGACTCCTCAAGGTCTCGAAACAGCTTCCCTTTCAAAATAGTACACTTCCCAAACATTGTGAGTTTTTCAGTCTCCTTACTAGACACTTCTACTTCCTCACCACTCCATTCAGCATCATCAATGATCTTTACTTTCTTTGATGTAGACCTGGTCCTCTTGGCAACTGTTGAGGGTGTAGCAGACACAGATGCTGACTTCTTGGAAGAAGTCTTGGCTTTCTTGGGCTTTGGTGTCACAACCTCAGCCTCTGCTGGTTGTTCCTCCTGATGGACTAGGTCCATCTCATCATCATCATCGACCTGAACTACCTCAATAGGCTCCCCAACTTTAGCCTTTCCCTTGGTAGCTTTCTTTTTCTTGCTCTCTCTCAGAGCTTTCTCCATTTCTGCTTCACTTTTCCTAACAGTACTTCTAGTAGCATGACTCTTAGGGGAAGGAGCATCAGCAGTTGATGCGGCCTTTCTCTTCTTGATTGTAACTGGTGTATTAGCCTTCTTGGATTTGGGGGTTCTCTTTTTCTTGGGTTTGTAGGTTTCCCCAAACTTTCTCATCAAGTCTGCCAAAGTCTCTTCAATAGATGAACCAGGTTCATCTACTACATGTTGTAGACCTTCCAGTCCTGCTGCTGCCTCCCCAGAATTGCTTCCCCCTAAATCTTTGACTCCTTCCTCAACAACCACATGAGCAAGGTCACAGATTTCCAGAGTGGCACCTTCCTTCCCAGTTCCCCTTTCAGAACTTCATTCTCCCTCTCTCTCAATTTCTTTCATTTTCCCAATTTTCCTTCGCCTATCGGGTACCTCTACATCTACTACAGACCCAATCAAAATAAACCTGTTTTCAGCCATTTCAGGTTCAGACCTAACCTCAGGATTTGCCTTCTCAATATCAGATGAACCTGTTGCTTCTTCCTCATTTGCAGATTTAAAGGACTCGCTTGAATTGTTTGAATCTTGGTCCTAACTGGCTTGAAGTTTATCATTCAATTTCCTGGAAAGAGGACCAGATGCAACTATTTTTATGGCTAACATTTTCACTCTACTCTTTCTGGGGGCTAGAGTAGGGCTAGGTTTAACGGCTGGAACTGTTTGGGGTGAAGGAGTGAGTTCAGGAATGGGTTCTGGAGCTGGGGTGTTTTGAGGGGTTGAAGACCTGGTTGGAGATTGTGAGGGAGAGCTGTGTATCGATGGAGAATTAGAGTCAGTGTCTTCAAGACCGACATCGCACTCAAGGGCGATCTATGAAGATGTAGCAGGGGGTGGTGTGGAAGACATTGTTATGAAGATTTGGAGAGAGAAAAGTATTGATCACTTTGGTTTAGAGGAATAATGAACTTGGTTCGACGGCTATACTTTTGAAGAAGAGAGGTAATGATGGCTATTTAAAGGTGTGGTTATTAAATGCACAATGGGCTTAATTCTTGGTCAAGTGGGAGTCTAATCGCTGCAGAAGTGTTAGTAGATTAGACGATTATGACTCCCTAAATCTAGGCTGATTAAGATTTGATAGGACTCTTTAGAACGGGTTCATTATGGGATAAGTACTGACAATTTGAAATGAACCAAAAATAGATAGAGTCCTGCTCATGTGTGACTATAATTATTTTAATAAGTGTATAGTGATGAGCACATACCTTGTCAGTCAGATGAACCAGCAACGATGAACCAGGTTCATCGTGTTAGAGTCTTTATTTGGCCTCAATTTATAATGATAGAAAAATATCATTAGTAACCAAAGAATCATATTAACACATGGAAAGAGAGTATGGCATTAAAGACATGATACTGGGCAATGATTAATCCGGTTAGTTACCTATTTTAGTGTTTCTAGCCTCTCTTTTTTTCATTTTAATTTTTTTTTCAATTAGGTGATCTTAATCATCCCTAATTCTAGCATGTTTCTCTCAAAATGCTCCATACTTAGTGCTTTAGTAAAGATATCCGCAATTTGTTTGTCAATAGCACAGAATTCGAATGAGATCATTCATTTTTCATAGTTATCTATGAGGAAGAGGTGTCTGACATCTATGTTCTTGGTTCTATTACGATGAACCGGGTTCTTCGTCATACTAATTGCACTAGTGTTGTCACAGAAGATAGGAATACATCCAACCTCTATACCAAAATCCATGAGTTGTTGCGTGATCCATAGCAACTGAGCACATCAAGAGGCTGCAACCACATATTCAGCCTCAGCAGTAGACAAGGCTACTGAGTTTTGTTTCTTGGTGGTCTAAGACACAAGGCAAGATCCCAAAAAGTGAGCCATGCCTGAAGTACTTTCCCTGTCAACCAGAAAACCTGCATAATCTGCATCAGCATATCATACAAGGTCGAAATTGCTACCTTTAGGATACTAAAGGCATAAATCAGTGGTGCCTTTCAAATATCTCAGAATTCTCTTCACTGCAGTTAGATGAGACTCCTTTGGATTTGCTTGAAATCTAGCACACAGCCCTACACTGAACACAATGCCAGGTCTGCTGGCAGTGAGATATAATAAAGACCCAATCATCCCTCTGTACAGTTTTTGGTCAGCGGATGAACCAGGTTCATCCACATCTAATTTTGTAGCTGTGACTATGGAGTGTCTATTTCTTTTGAGTCTTCCATTTTAATTCTTTTGAGCAATTCTTTCACATATTTTTGTTGATGGATCATTGTTCCATTTGAGTTTTCCTTAATTTGTAAACCTAAAAAGAAGTTTAGCTCACCCATCATGCTCATCTCAAACTCACTCCCCATAAGCTTGGCAAATTCCTTACTCAATTTTTCTGAGGTTGCTCCAAAAATGATATCATCTACATATATTTGCACAACCAGGAGATCCTTACCTTTTTCCTTTAAGAACAAGGTGTTGTCAATTTTACCTCGTTTGTATCCATGTTCTAGCAGGAATTTAGATAGCCGCTCGTACCATGCTCTTGGTGCTTGTTTGAGTCCATACAAGGCTTTGTCAAGTTTATACACATGGTCAGGTGTCTCTTCACTTTCAAATCTAGGAGGCTATTTGAAAAATACTTCTTCCTTTAGGTAGCCGTTGAGGAAAGCACTTTTTACATCCATCTGGTGGAGAGTGAATTCCATGTGAGCAGCAAATGCTATAAAATGTCTGATAGCCTCCAGTCTTGCCACAGGAGCAAAGGTCTCATCATAGTCAATTCCCTCTTCTTGACTATATCCTTGGACAACCAGTGTAACCTTGTTTCTTGTAACAGTTCCATCTTCATCGAGTTTGTTCCTGAAGACCCACTATGTGCCAATCAGTGATATGTCTAGTGGTCTGGGTACCAAGTTCCATACTTGACTTCTTTCAAATTGATTTAGCTCTTCTTGCATGGAATTTACCCAGTTAGCATCCTGTAAGGCTTCAACAATATTCTTTGGTTCGATCAAGGATAGAAAGGCATCAAACGCACACAGAGTTTTCAAAGAGGATCTTGTTTTGATTCCGGATGTCAGATCTGTTATGATGTTCTCAAGGGGGTTTGAGCTTTGGTATGTGTGTGGTTTGAGCACCAATTGTTCACGGCTAGATGATCCCATGGTGTCTTGTTGTTGTGGAACAGCATCAGGGCCAAGATCCAGAGTGATTTGCTATTGAGTTCCTCCTGTCATGTTGCTTGGGGTAGTTGGACCTGGTCCATCACCTGTTTCATCTTTCATATTTACTCCAACTTGTTCCCTGCTTCTGACCAGTCCAAGCTCCTCGTCTTCTGGTTTCTGTCTCTTAGAAAGAGTTTTAGTGTCATCAAAAATAACATGCACACTCTCTTATACACACATAGTTCTTTTATTATATACTTTATAAGCTTTGTTATGTGATGAATATCCCAAGAATACTCCCTCATCACTTCTGGGATCGAATTTACGTAGGGAATCTTTGCCATTGTTGTGCGCAAAGCACTTGCATCCAAAAGACATAAGGTGAGATATGTTGGGCTTTCTCCCTTTAAGTAATTCATAAGGAGTTTTCTCTACCAGTGGTATGGTCATGCATCTATTTATTATGTAGCATGCAGTGTTTATTGCTTCTGCCCAGAAGTTGTGGGGTAGTTTGCTAGAAAGAAGCATGGTTCTGTTCTTTCTTTCAACAACCCCATTTTGTTGTGGGGTTCTAGGGGCAGAAAAGTTGTGATTTATTCCATGTTCATCACAGAATTCAGCAAACTTTGCATTCTCAAATTCAATACCATGATCAGATCTTATTGATGCTAGTTGATTTCCTAACTGTTTTTGAGTTTTCCTAACAAATTAGGTAAACATATCAAATGCTTCATATTTAGATATCAGAAACAAGGTCCAATTGAACCTTGAGTAGTCATAAACTAACACCATTACATATTTCTTACCACCTCTGCTCAGAGCTCTCATAGGACCACATAGATCCATATGAACCAGTTCCAACGTCCTGGTGGTACTGACCATTTTCTTGCTTTTGAAAGAGGATCTTACCTGCTTCCCCCTTGCACATGCCTCACAAACTTTGTCTTCATTGAACTTAATGTTTGGAAGACCTACCACTAAGTCCTTGGAGACTAATTTGTTAAGCTGATTCAGACTGGCATGGCCAAGTTTTTTGTGCCAAAGGAGGGGATCACTGTCCAACACACTTAATCAAGTGAGTTCATTTTTTGATAATGTGGACAGGTCTATGACATAAATGTTATTCACTATTTTTCCCTACAAAACAATATTTTCACTAAGTAAGTTAATCACAAAACATTTTGTGGAAGTGAATGCAACCAGGTTACTTCTGTCACACAGTTGTGACACACTGATCAGGCTATATTTCAAGTCATCTATTAAGTACACATTCTCAATGGAACGATGGTCATCCTTACCTACCTTACTGACCCCAATATTTTCACCTTTCTTTCCATTTCCAAATGAGACATTTTCTCCTTTGAGGTTTTAAAGTGAAAGGAACTGTTCCTTGTTTCCTGTCATATGCTTTGAGCAACCACTATCCAAGTACCAAATTTGGCTGCTTCCTCTCACTTAAACCTACAAAAGGAATCAGGGGTTAGTCTTAGGGACCCAAACCAGTTTGGGTCATTTTCTATGAGAGAAAGGATGAATAAAGCTTTTTCTAGCCCAATTTGGTAACAAGTTTTGCTTTCGTACAAAACTTTCATTTCTTCGACTGGCCTGTTCTTTTGCAGTACACTCAATTTTGTAGTGGCCAGTCTTACCACAGTGGGTGCATATTTTATTCTCAGGAAGAGGGAGATACTTACTTTTGGGATCCCATTTGGGCATTTGACTCCCAAAGCCAAGTCCTCTCCGGTTGCTACTATGATTTTCTTGGAGTCATGTCAAGGCATCAGAGGATTTATTCCATTTACAAATTCGATCTAATTCATGTTTGACTTTACCAAGTTCTTCTTTAAGTGTACTTATATGTTCATCCTTAGTGTACATCTTATCCTTTAGTTTTCCCACATTTTCCTCTAACATGATATGAGAATGATCAACAGTCTTTTTACTAGTTCCTAGCTTCAATTTTATATTTTCAGATTTTAGCTCTAGGATCTCAGTTTCAAGTGGATGAACCTGGTTCTTCAAGGTAGTATTTTCTTTTTCAGATTCACTTACTCTGATTTTCAGGTTCTTGCACTTTGCTTTTAACATTATACATTCTTTAGAGAGTTGTTCTTTCTCTTTGTTTGTTTCTTAGGAATCATCCATGAAATCAAGTAGCAACTCAAAGAGTTTTTCTTTAGATAGAAACTTTATCTTGTTTTTTATATGGGATATACTTACCTCTGGTTCTTCATATGATTCCTCATCAGATTCGTCAATTGCCATGAGTGCATGTTCTTCATTCTCACCATCTTCTGATTTTTCATCTGAACTTTCCCCCCAAGCAACAACCATAGCTTTTGTTGTTGTTTTCTTGGGTTGGAATAGTTCCTTCTTCCTGTTCCTTTGTTCGAACCTCTCCCTTTTCCATTCCACTTCCCACTGAGGACAATTCTCTATATGGTGGTCAGTCTTTCCACATCTGTAGCATCCCTCGTTGGTTAGCCTTTTTGGAGCTTTTTGCCATTTTTTTAGATAAATGGATTATTTTAATGCTTACAATATATAAATAATAATAAATGTTTACATTTTTGCAAATTTTAATGTTTATCAAACAAATTATTAAAAAATGCAGAATCTTTATTTCTCATAGAGGATTAGTTATAATATTTGGGATTATGGGAATACAGAAATGAGGATAAAAATTATACACACAAAAACATGGGTAGAAGACTAAAAACTATGAGATTTACATTGTATATTACTAAGATTACACTCTCAAATCCCCAACTAACATCAAGAAACTTCAACTAACACTTACATTCACCATTTTTTAATTTAATGAAAAATAATCATCTTTTGCTTTAATAACTCCATTTTAAAATCTTTTGATTCTTGACTATCTTTCTTGACTGCATAGTTTCTTTTTCTGTTTGCCATAAATCTCTTCTTGCTTGGCTCTGTGATAGAATTTGAGGGTCCACCAAACTATGTAAAGAACCAGACTCTTTACCAGTTTCAAAATATTATACACACAGAGCAGAATATAAATAACACTGACAGTTTTATGTGGAAAATCCCAACTCAACGGGATCGAAAACCACGACCTACCGTTGTAGGATTTTAACTTCACTACAGAGAAAAACTACCTATTGTAACCTCGGAATTAACTCCTTAATCCCTCACTAACTTGTAACACAAGTATTACAAGCCACTTTGCAATACCTTTATTACAGAGACTTTACAACTTAACTAACTTTAGCCAAGACACAAATACGGGTGGTATATGATTTACAAGATTTTCCTACAAATTGCTCCTGAGTAAGCTAAGTAGGAATTACAAGTAAGAACATTAACAAAGTTACAACTCAATTAAGGACATACAATCACTTGATATGGGAAAATGGTCTGTAGCAGTGTTGTTCTTTGTTCTTGATGCACTTGAGAATTGTTGACAGGAAGCTTAATCACTGTTGGAGTACTTGAGTAATTCTCTAAGTGTTCAAGTGATGTTTTGTCATTGGTTTAATGATAATATAATAGTGATGACATCACTTGAATGATGTAACAAACTTTGGTACAAGATCCTTCCCAGTGGAGGTGACTGTTGCACTTTGTTGTACTGTTGCGTGTGCAGGCAGTCACTTTCCAACTATTAGAGAGTTGACTTAGTACAATCCCTAGGAAAACTGAAGCCCATATGTTCCCCTTGTTGATTCTTTGACTTCTGAAATACTGACAAACATCTCCAGCTTAAGTTTGGTTATTTCCATGCATTTGCGAATGTAGACCAAATGTGGATCAGATTCCTTAATTTGTTCTTGACATTAAGTTTGTCAGATCATCAAAACATAAAACAAATGCACTTATAACCAATCTAATTTTTCCTTGATGTTTTATACGTCAATTCCACACAAGAAGGGGGGGGGGGGGGGNGGTTCAAGTGTTCCAACTTCTATAGTTTGCGGGAAAGTAACTGCAGAAATAAAAGAACACAACAATTTTACGTGGAAAACACCTGGCTCAAAAGGTGAAAAAACCACGACCTACTTCCTAGTAGGATTTTCACAAACTCTTCACTAAATCACTGAGCCAAACAGCATTTACAAAATAAACTTTTTTGTAAACCTAAGGACTAACTCTAATCCCTTTGTGGCAAACTAGCCTCAAGCTAATTGCGACAAACTTCAAGTTAACTCTAACGTGAACACTGTGTACCTATGACAATTACTTTTATATTAAGATGAAAGATACAATGTATAATCACCTACTACAAACAACTATACTCAAAAGACAACAGATGGAACTGGTTCTTAGAGCTGGTTCAAGTAGCTTTTGAGTCGCACAAGGATTCTTCACACGAACTGCTTGCAAAATTGCTTTGGTAATTTTTCTTTCAATTCATGTTTCACTTCTGTTTTTGTGCACAAATTCTTCAGTAGGAATGCTTCAACAATTTATAGAATCAGTAGGTCAGATATTGTTGTTAAGTTCTGATGCAAGTCTTCCTTGGTGGAAGAGTTTGAGTTTATCTCAACTTCCTTGATCTTCCTTTATCTTGATTCTGTCCTACCTGAATGCAAAGTCCATATCCTTATCAATTTTCAACCTTTTCACTTAGGAGATAACCCCTTAATTCAGAGATAATGTTTATCTCCTGCGCCTGGACTTTTCTCGTGCCAACTGGTCTGCTTGACTATGTTTGGCCTGATGGACCTGGTTCAACTGTGTTGTCATTTGTCATTCTCCAAAACCATGCAGTGACTTGATTCAATAAATTCTCCCTTTTTGATGATGACAAACTCTGTGCTTAACCCCTGTAAATACTTCAATCTAACATAGACACTTTTTATAGCACTAAGCATTTATTACGGAGAGACCAGGTTCATTAGGTTATAAATATTACAAATTTTGAAAAGCACATATCTTCCCCCTTTTGGCATCATCAAAAAGTTACAAAATGATGAATTTACCAGAATATAAATAATTACTCATGGACATTGAGGCAACTGCAGGTGCAAAGCATGATAATCATCAAAAGAAACCAAGAAATGTAAGTTATTTAAGAAACTGAGAAAAAGTCAATAACAGAATAGAAAAATTCATTGATTGGATAATTGATCAGGCACCAAACAAAAAAAATAAATAAAAACAGCCACAACCATGAGAAAAAAAACACAAAAATAGAACAGAATCAAACAATCCCAAACTGGGTCATAAATGGGGGGATTTTAGAGGCACTGGACACCTAAGGTTGGGAAGGGGAAGGGGTTGTGTTCTTGTATTGAAGAAGGGAGAACAATTGTTGCAGCACACCCTCTGTCACGACCTAAATTCCCACCCTTTAGGCCGTGACTGCGCCTAACGTTGAACCCGCTAGGCCAGCCAACGTATAACTTGCCATAGCAATTTAAAATTATTTAATACGAAATAAAACGCTAACTCGTCAACTTCAACCAATTTCCATCACATACTGAGATAATAGTGGGACAACCGTTTAACCGAAAATCGATAACATGCTTTTCCCTTTTTCATATTCCCAACAGAGTCCTTCAAACATCGCTAATAAAAATAACGAAATTTTAAATGCGGAAAGTAAGAACATAACAAACGTAAAAAAAAATGTAAGCTCCCAAAACCAGGGTGTCACAATCTCACGGACTAACTACTAGAATACTAAATACAAGTATGGAATGAAAGTACAACACTGTCTTGGAAATAAAGGAGAAAGACAATGAAGCGGTAAAGGAAAGAAGCCTCGGGATCCACGGACGCCAGTGTATACCTCGAAGCTCTGACGTAGACTGAAGGTATCTCCCTCAGAACGCTCCACGGGGTCCGGTAGCATGGTCTGCACAACACAAGGAAGTGCAGTGCAGTATCAGTACAACCGACCCCATGTACTAAGTAAGTGTCAAGCCTAACCCCGGCCGAAGTAGTGACGAGGCTAGACTTAGCATAATACGATCACCTGTCCTAGTCTAAGCAGATATATGTACAAGAATTAACCGATAATGAAAATAAGTATGATCAAATATAAGAGATATGGGAACAAATAGGAATATTAACGGGGCAGAAATAATATCGAAACTTAAACGATAAAATAAGATATGGAGTGTACATGCTGGGGATACAGGAAACACAACATCTAATTCACAACGGTACAGTGAGAATGCGGCTGGAAAGTAAAAACAGAAAACGAAG